>JAXQQM020071979.1:0-86410 GCA_034641835.2 Pinus albicaulis
CACCTCCAACTCAAACCTACATTCCATGCTATACTGGTCATAGACTTCCAGAAGACTTAAGATCATATATTCCATCAGAGAGACCTTCCACTTCATCCACTGAACCTGTCTTAGAAGAAGATTCAAGGACCCCTGCTGGAGACATAAACTTTTTCACTTCCACAGAACAATCAACCATGGCAGAAGAAGGGGGAGGAGGAGTATTTAACGGAGAACATACACTATTTGGAGGAGGTAGAGGTAGAGGTAGAGGTAGAGGAGAAGGAGTTAGAGGTGTAGAAGGAGAAGGAGGTAGAGGTGAAGAATGAGGCAAAGGAAGAGGTAGAAGGGAAATGTGAAGCTCTTTTGGGTTTCCTATAGTAGATGAAGAAATCAATGCAACTATGAAAAATATTTCACCCTCTGTCCTTCCAAAATTTTATGGACTCAAAAGTGAAGATCCTGAAACCTTCCTATTTGAATTTTAAGTCCTATGTAGAACCTATGAATACTTACAAGATGCCCAAAAACTTAAACTATTCCCTTCAACATTGAAAGGAGCAACATTAAAATGGTTTATGAGTTTAATAAATAGTTCTATTAGGACATGGGAAGATATGAAACAAGAATTTCTAGAGAGGTATTTGGATTACTGTATTCCAATCAACCACAAGGAGGAAGTGTTCAAAATGATACAGAAAGAGGATGAAAACCTGGAAGATTTGTTGGAAAGATTTAACTATAACATTAAGAGAGCAAAAATGGAAAACCTAGACCAAGATACTTTGAAAGCTCTCTTGTTGAAGACAATTAGGGATGAATGGCTAGATATCCTTAATATGATGGGAAAAGGAGATATATCTCAGCTCACATTACCTGAAATAGCTGAATTATGTATCAACCTTTCAAGAGGGAAATCTAAATGTAAGATTGATTCAAGAGACCACTCTGCTTCGGCAAGTCCGCTCTCCGAATCGTTAAGAAAGGGTAATAGGGCATATTCTGATGAATTTTAATCTGACATGATCCTAGGAGTCTTAATGAAAATACACTCTTGCCACATCTCTAGAAGCAAAAAGTTGAATCCGATGCCTTAGCAATCTTTCAGTCTTTAGTCCTAACCAGAGATCAATGCATGCCTTGAGAGAGTGCCTTGATGCAAAAATAGTAGATACTGTAATTATTAGAAAAACATGAGACCAAGAGTTTTCCTTCACATCCTAGTCTTAAAGTTGTCTTTCAAGAATAAACCCCTACAAATTCCACAGAATCTCTCAATTTTGTCTCTAGGAGACCTTGGAAAGGACCTCAAGCACAAGGATTCAATGATCAAGTGTATAATCAGCCCCCATCAAATTGGAATTCTTGGCAGCAACATTGGCCCCAATTCCAAAATCAATTTCAAACTTGGGCACAAGGGGCACAAAATCCCTATGGAGGATACTCCCAGTATTATCAATATCCACCATATCCAAATTTCCCTCCTTAACAAAACCCTCAACAAAATCCACAACATCAAAATCCACCATTTCCATTACCATTTCCTCAGAAATAAAATCAGTTACCTACCCAACCTATACCAAACCCCAACAATAAAAATCCTCAGAACACATACATGATAGAAGGTCAACAGTTCCCAACCTATTTGATCACTCCTTTAGACCTTAATGATGTTCAACTTAGGTCTAGAAGAATACTTGAAAAGAAGAAACCTTCGGTAATCATACAAGAGAAAAAAAACTCTGAGGAAGATTCTCTATGGGTAAATAAAATTCTTGAAGAGAGCACATCTTTTCAAGACCCAAATATTGAAAAAAAAAAAAAAATCAATAATTTCAACTCCTATATTAGAGCAGCCATCAACATTAACCTCTACACCTCCCTTTCCAGAAAGATTACAAATTGATAAGGGTGTAGAGAAACAAATTATGGTGCCTAATTATGATTTCCTAGATGAGCTAAGGAATTTTTGTATTAAGATCCCATTATTACAAGCTATCAATGAAATTCCAATCTTAGCAAAGACATAACAAAGGAGAGTTATATGAAAAACAGAAAGAATAAAAGACAAAGAAAATTCAATTACATGAAAAATAGTGTATATCATGATGGGTAAGATTGGTCGTTCCCAAGTATCTAGACCCAAGAAATCCAATTGTTAAAATACACATCAATGGAACTGAGATCCAAAACACACTTATTGATTTATGAGTAGCAATCAATATCATGAGTATACAAATCATGGATAAACTAAAACTTCCTAATCTTCTTTTACACCCACATTATTACAATTAGCAGATAGATCTGTGATTAAACCTGATGGGGTAATAGAAGAAATTTCAGTGTCCTTAGATTCTTGGGAGTATCCTGTGGATTTTATGATCATAATTCCTAAAAATAATCTAGGAGGGCATCCTATTATATTAGGAAGACCTTGGTTAGCTACAGCTGATGCTTTTATTAGTTGTAGATCTGGTGATATGTACATCTTTGATGGTAGTTCAACCAAGAAATTTACCTTGTATCCTCCAGCAAAGACAATTACATATTTAGATGATACTCAATGGATAGAGGATGAAGAAGACTTACAACCTCTCTTCACAATTTCAGAAATTAGTGAAGATAGCCAAATTTTGAATACCTTAGAAAAATTTGAATCCTCTTCAGAATACAAACATGAACAATTTCAAGAAGAATCTAACATTGGAGTTTTTATTTATCAGACATATGTTCTTTACCTCCAGCGGATAAATTCCAGCAGCTCTACAATTGAGATTTTTCCAGTAAAACTTTTAAACATAAACAAGAACCTATAGCCCCAACAAGAAAGCTAGTCAAAATATTGCCATAAAGACATTCGTCCCGTACATGGCTGGGAGTACAATGATAAGGAAGATAAACCCTAAGACTTGCACTCATCATATCTATATATAGGCAAATTTTAAACCAATCAGACAACCTCAGAGAAGGATGAATCCAAACCCTAGGGAGATTGTTAAAGAAGAGTTGCATAAATTGTTAAATGTCAACTTTATTTATCCCATTTCGTATAGCTGGTTTCCCTTCCTTTGGTAATTGTACCAAAGAAAAATGGTAAATGGAGGGTATGTATTGACTACCGGGAATTAAACAAAGCTACTCTTAAAGATCATTTTCCCCTACCTTTCATAGATCAGGTGTTAGACACATTAGTTGGCAAAAAGTAATTTTCATTTTTAGATGGGTTTAGTGGTTATAATCAAATTCAAGTAGCAATTCAAGATCAAGACAAAACCACATTCACCTGTCCTTGGGGTACCTATGCCTACCGAGTATTTCCATTTGGACTATGCAATGCACCTGCAACATTTCAAAGGGCAGTATTAGGAATCTTTTCAGATCTAATACATGACTGTGTAGAGGTATATATGGATGACTTCATAGTCTATGGAAACACATTTGAAGAAGTCTTAGCAAACTTGGAATTTTTTTTAAAGAGATGTAAAGAAGAAAATATTTCACTAAGTCATGAGAAGTGTTTCATGATGTTTACTGAAGGGATTGTTTTGGGGCATCACATTTTAGGAGATGGGATTAGAGTTGATGAGTCAAAAGTTGAAGTCATCTCTAACTTATCTATTCCAAGTTGTCAAAAAGATGTTAGGATTTTTCTAGGATTTACAGGATATTATCGAAGGTTTATAGAAAACTTCACCAAGATAGCATCTCCACTTTTCAAATTACTTACCAAGGACTGTGAATTCAAGTGGAATCCTGATTGCCAGTTAGCCTTTGAGACCCTGAAAACAAAAATTTCTGAAGCACCTATTTTGAGGGGACCTAACTGGAAATTACCTTTTCATATCTCAACAGATGCCTCAGATACAACTTTAGGAGCTGTATTGGGACAAAAAGACCTGATTCCTTATGCCATCTACTATACAAGTAAAAATTTGACCTCTTCGGAGTTAAATTATACTGTAACTGAAAAAGAGTTTTTAGCTGTTGTTCATGCCATAAATAAATTCAGACACTATATAACAGGCTATAAAACTTTTGTTCACATAGTCACTCTGCAATTAAATATCTAATGAACAAATCAATTACTAATGGCAGAGTCATAAGATGGTTATTGCTTTTACAGGAATTTAACATCACCATTCTAGATAGGCCTGGAAAACAAAATACAGTAGTTGATTTCCTATCTAGACTCCAAAACATCAAAGACAATACTCCAGTTGAAGATCAATTCCCTGATGAATATCTTTTTGCAATTTCTACTCAAACTCCTTGGTTTGCTGACATTGCCAATTATCTAGTTTCAGGGAAATTTCCTTCAATTATGAATGCAAGAGAAAAAAGAAATATTATTTATGACAATGCAAAATATTCATGGGTTGATAATGAGTTATACAAAATAGGTCTAGACTTTATTATTAGGGGATGTGTTCAAGAAGACGAGATGCCTGAGATTCTCAAGGCATGTCATGATGAACCTTGTGGTGGACACTTTGTTGATAAAAGGACAGCTTATAAGATCCTTCATTTAGGATATTATTGGCCATACCTCTTTAAAGATGCTAAAGAGTATGTCAAAAGGTGTGACAACTGCCAAAGGGTAGGGAAACCTTCTCCTTCAGGTGAGATGCCATTGCAGCCTCAGGTACATATTGAACCTTTTGAGAAATGGGCTTTAGATTTTGTAGGACTTATTAGTCCTCCATCAAGACAAAAGAAATATATATTAGTTTGCAATGATTATGTTACCAAATGGGTAGAGGCCAAGCCATTACTTTCTGCTACTGAAGCATCTGTAGTTAATTTTCTTTTTGAGGATATTTTTACTCGTTTTGGTGTCCCAAGAGAAATTGTTACAGATCAAGGAGCTCAATTCACATCAAAGTTGGTGGAACAAATGGTAGAGAAGTACAAAATTAGACATAGAAAATCTACTCCCTATCATTCACAAGAAAATGGCCAAGTGGAATCTACCAATAAGGTCATTGAAGGGATCCTAACAAAGACTGTTCATTTACATAGAAGAGATTGGGCAGACAGGCTTCCTAAAGCCTTGTGGGCCTATAGGACTACATGGAGAAGCACAACAGGTCATACCCCTTATGAAATTATTTATGGAAAACAAGTATTGTTTCCCATAGAGTTTCAGATTCAAACTTTTAAAATGGCAGTCTAGATAGGACTTGATCTAACAGAGGCACAAAAGCACAAATTGGAGCAGATTAATGAATTGGATGAGATCAGACAGGATGCAGTCCATAAAACATGTATAGTCCAGCAACAAAGGAATAGATGGCATGATAAGTACATTAAGGAAAAGAAATTCAAAGAAGGTGACTGGGCTCTCTTATTTGATTCAAATTTCAAAGATTTCCAAGGTAAATTCCAAACTCATTGGCTTGGGCCATATGAAATTGTAAAAATCTTTGACAATGGAGTAATAAAAATCAGGACAATAGATGAAGATAATGTGACTTTTCTTGTAAATGGTCATAGATTGAAACTGTATCATAAGCCACTTTCAAGAGAAGAATTTGTCAAGAGATTCGAAGAGAACAATGATGTGAAGTTAAACAATAACCCTAAAGCAATCGATACCAAAAAAATAAAAATAAAGAGTATAAACATGAAAACTAATCATTGATTAGCATGTTTATACAGAAAAGATAAGGTGAAAATCAGAATTCTTCTGACACTTTAGCTTTTCAAAATTGTTCTTTTCCTGCAATCAAGTATTATAAAATTATAATTTGCAGGCTCACTTTTCATATTTCATCCCACTCCACATTTATGATCCATTTCATTCCATCATATTTCACTTCATTCATACTTCATTCCACTATATTTCATGATCCATTTCATTTCATTTCAAATTTTCAAAATTGTTCTTTTCCTGCAATCAAGTATTATAAAATTATAATTTGCAGGCTCACTTTTCATATTTCATCCCACTCCACATTTATGATCCATTTCATTCCATCATATTTCACTTCATTCATACTTCATTCCACTATATTTCATGATCCATTTCATTTCATTTAATACTTCATTCCATCCATATTTCAATTCATTTCATTCCATGTCTCAAAGCTTTTGACAGGTACATTCTGCAGCCAGATATTTTGCAGCCATCTTTTTTGCAAACAACTATTATGCAGCCATCCATTCAGCCGCCACTTGTTCAGCAGCCAATTGATCCTGCAGACCTACTTTAGCAAGCAAAATCAAAAGGATTATGGAGTCTAAAAGATCAATAATTTTCAAAGGAAAAATAAAGCATATCAAAGCAGCAAAAATCAAAAGAAGGGCTAAGGTAAAATTGTGTGTGAAATTATTATGATAGCAAATTATGAAAGATATAGTATGGTTAAGTCATATGTATGTTTCATAAAGTTATTTTGATTATTCGAATTGATCAAGCCTATCATAAAATCCATGAAAAAATCCTTTCCATTCCTCTCCATATCAAATCATCATTAATTAGAAGTTAACGGTCAGTACTTGAAGTGAACTATTAGGTCACATCATTAAACCGAAACATTCATTGATGATTTTGAAAATATTCATGAGATTTCTTCGTGGTCTTTCACTCCATGAAAAACTCTTAAAGTCAATCATTCTTATGATTCACTCATTCTGTATCCACTCAATGTCATTATATTCTATATCCAATTCATGGCTGCAGAAACAGAGAAGTCATTTTTAGGGTGAGACAACCCTCTATAGCCATTTTTACCTCAAACAGGAGAGCAGTAATAGAGCAGTAAATTGAAGCTGAGGAAAAGAAGCAATGGGACTTATTGTAAGGTCAGAGCCAGTCGGAAATAAATATCTAGAAGGTTACCCTCATATTAAAGAGATGTTACAGCATGTTGGATGGCTAAATTTTTTGGATAAGTTTAATGGATTTCACAAGGAGGTCACAAAGTCATTTTCCCGGTCATTCAACGGGTCAGAGGTCAAAATTGGTGATATCAAGTTCATCATCACGGAATCCTTCATAGCAGAAGCAACAGAGTTTTCGAGGCAAGGTGAGCGTTGTTTTAAAAACAAATAATTTCACAATGAAGCCTGGAGATAGATGCTAAAAACACCAGGTATGGACATTTCAGTATTCAAGAAAGGAATTCCTAGTTTAGCCTTGAAAAATAAATAGCGAAATATGTTGCTAATTCTACAAAATTTTATAACCTGTGAGGGGAGATTTGGGACTTTATATGTTTATCACATTATACTTATGATGAATTTCCTAGATGAAGAGATAAATCTACCATTTTTCTTGCTCAATAGTATAAAAATGATGGCTTCTAATGTCCAGAAAAGGATTCAGTTCTTAGAAACCACCTTATATCATCATGGCTTAGTTAAAATTTTAATTGAGCATCATTTGAAGAAGGTAGGAGATAGTTGGGATGAATTCCTCTTGAGAAATCATTTTGAAGAACTAAAGAAACTCTGTCTAAAGAAAAACCTGTAAGAAGAAGCAAGAGGGGAAAAGTTGCGAAATCTGTTGAAATTAAAACTGATATGTCAACACAAGAAGACAGTGAGGAAATTGTCTCTGAAAAATTGGGCAAAATCAAGAAACAACTCAAAAAAGGAAAAGGTAACAAGAAAGGATGCTAAAGAGAAAGGTGAGGGACCATCTAAACTGAGAAGAAGTCATAGGCTTAAAGGCATATTGAAGAAGACAGGAGTTAAGAAAACAAGAATCATAGATATTGAAGATGAAGAGACACCAATTGATAGATCTCCTGAGTACTAGTATGAAGAAGATCCTGATAGAGGAACTCCATATGTAGATCCAACCCAACAACAGATCTATGATTATGTTGAATCATTAGAATAAAGAGCCTCAGAAAATAGAGAAAGAACTCCTAGTCCACAAGAACCTTCAATTGAAATGCTGAAAAGGGACAAATATGAATTGGAGGTACTGAATAGGCATATAAAAAATGAAAATGAAATTTTAAGGGAACAAGTCAAACTGAAAAGTGACATGAACACAACTCTATCTCTGCAAATGAAAAAATTGTATAAGGCTAGCAGGAAGTTGAAGAAGAAAAACAAGAAATTAAACTGGGCACTTATAGATCTAAGGTTCAAATTGTTTATGAGGAAGCCTAGAATGCCATTGAACACCAAGCAAAGAAGAAAAAGGAAGCTAGATGTCCTTGCTGAATTTTTAGAATACATGGATTGATTGCATGAGGACATGCAAATTTTTTGCAGTGGGGGTATGTTGAGCCCTAAAAATGTCTTTTCTTTTCACCAAACTCCACTTCATTTCATTGATCCTTTATCATTTATAGGCCTAAAATATCAATAAGAATGATTAAAATCACTTTAAGAATACATGCAATGACTGACTTATTATACTTTTGTGGTTTTTTTGTCTTAGTGATTTCTGAGCAAATTTAGCTATAGAATGCAGTCATTTTGTAGCTAGTCATATGTTCCGTAGCCATCTTAGTGTTTAAACAGGTTACAGGTGTCATATGAGGGAAAGGCATATATGGTTAGACTCCAAAACTTTTCTGCACCATTCCTTATCATCCACGAGGACTGAGTAGAAATCTGGAAGTGGTTATGCACGTGGACAAAGCTAAAAATCAAGAAGAAAACTTCTATAAGGATAAGGACTCTTGGTTTGCCTTCAGAAAAACACGAGTCCTCAACAGGAGTTTTAGTTTGATTTTGATTATAAAAGACACCTATGCCTATTTTTACTCAATATCAGTTATGTAGTTTCTTACAAAAATAACTCAGTTAACCAAGAAAGGGAGATGATGTTTTTAGCTTTAAAACACTGTGACACTCTGTTTCTAAGCGTTTCTTTTAATTAAAGGAGTATAAATTTGATGCATGATTTGAAGGAAACTTTAAGGAGTTAAGGATTCATGTGCCAATCTGATAGTAGAGGGCCCCTGCTATCTGAAGAGGCTTTTGCATACTTTCTAGATAAGTAACCTTTAATTCTGTTTTGTTCTTAACTTAAGCAGTTTTCTGAGTTTATCCTTTTGCATCATGTTTTATGTCATTCACTTATGTTGAAGACCCTCATAATATTACAGTCAATCTTGTTCTCATAAGCTGTTCCAATATATCTCTAATACGTGAATGAGATCTATCTGTAGTACTTTGAGTTAATTACATTTCAGTTCTGCTAATTGCATTTCAGTCCTGTTAGTTAGACTTAGAAGATCCTCATTATTTTATAAGCTATTCTTGTTCTCAAGATCTTTTAACACATCACTATTATATGAATGAGAATTAATTATATTATTTTGAGATTATTGACATCTGCATTTCTTCAATTAGGTAAGAGATTCTCATGATATTATAAACAGTCTTTCTCTCAAGTTGTTCCAAGAAATCTCTAATTTCTGAATAAGACTGAATAGTAATATTGTGAGTTGCAGAATGAGTTAATTCTAGTGTCATAAGTTATTTTAGCATAGGGTTCCTTACTATGTTACAGATGATATTTTTCTCAAGTTGTTCCAACAAATCTCTAACAACGAATAAGATTTCTCTGTGATGTTTTAAGTTGTTGTTTTCTAAGAGAACCTCATTGCATCAGAACTAATCCTTTTCTCAGTTTGTTCCAATATACCTCTAATGAAACGAATTGGACTAAGTTTAATGTTATGAGTTACTTTCTTAGCAACTTTACAATCTGTGGACTAACATTCTCTGTTCTTGTTATCATTCCTAGTTTAGAGTAGATTTGATTTTGTTTTAGTGCATTCAGTAACTTTCCTTTGCTATTAATTTAGTTTTTTTCCCCCTTAGCATAAAAACATAAAACCAAAAACACCAGAAAAACACTAAACACAACGAATTAGGAAGAGGATACTTAGGCACATATGGTGCACTTCACTTCAACAGTTTACTAGCCCTGGTTGACAATTCATGACATCAATTTAGGAACACTAAATTGAACAAACACTTAATGCAGCACAAAAAGGAATCATACCTCCACTCCTTTGTCACCATCCATATTGGGCCAAGAGAAGGAGGGAAAATTTGAAAATGGTCTATAAAAGCCAACCTTTGGAGGAAGAATGGGAGACACATTATTATGCTAGCCAAATTTCTCCATAGCAAACCAACTTGTGTTGTCCAGCAGCAGAAGGATTGGAAGGAGTCAGTTGTTGGCTACCCAACATCTCAGTCCAATAGAGAGGAGTTCACCACATGTTCATTGATCTACCATCCTTTGAGAAGGAAGAGAGGCTTGCTGAAAACTTGAGGGGAAGAGACCTCCTTGTATTGGATATTGTAGATCCATAGCTGAAGGGATCCACTACAAGAGATTTATCATTCTATCTTTAATTACCACCAACACTTAAAAAAGGGAGAAACTCTCCATTTTTGAGTTATTAGTGTGTTTGCTCTATTGAGAGTGTATCTTGTGCACATTTTTTTGTTTGTTTGTTTTATTTTTTATGTAGTATTCTATGTTTCCTTTCTAACCTAGCTTATTACATGTTGAACTTGTTCCACTAATGTTTAACAAACCATTTTGGCCTGTCTCTTATGTAGGTAAGTAACCTGCCTACTAAGAAAAGTGTATTTCGTACGTCAATGCGCCGAATACACCACCACAATGAGTTAGTTAGCTAGGTCTATAGTGTAGAAAATATCTAACCAAGTGATTCAATCTGATCTTGTAATGAACTAAAACAAAATAATGAATCTTTCTACAATTTGCGGAAATAAAACAAGATCGCACAATCACATATAAGCAAGAGTAATAAATTATCAATCGCACAACAGAAGATGTATCTGGGAAAGAAACTGCTCAAAACCCCTCTATCTCTATATTGCATATGGTCAAGACCATGAAACAATACAATGTTATTCCTCTCACAGAGAAACATTTGCACTCTGTTGATTGTCTCACTCTAACGAATTATGAACGAGCTTCTCTTGCACACCCTTCTCTCACAAGCTCCACACACAAACTTTTTCTTTTGTTTGTTTGGTCTCACCAACTTGTGCTCACCAAAAAATGATTAAACCCGTGCCTTCATTCCTCCTTTTAAAGGCAAGTTTCTCTAATTAAGGAATGATTTAGTTTAGGACTTCTTCTGACTGCATGCATTATCTGTACAATTTTATAATTATACAACAAATAGTTTACTTCCCTTTAACTTCAATCTCAAATGGGCCTTCCATAGAACTGACATGCAACATCTATGTATATCAATCTGATTGATCACTGTATGTGAATTAAATCATATTTAATTCACTGGACCTATCACTAGCCCATTTTTGAGTTAGAACTAGTTAAACTAATTTTAACTCAATTAATTGAGTTAAATAATTATAACTCACAAATAATTGTAACTGGCCCCCCTTAAATCATGGGATAACTCTACATGCCTCCTCTCTGACCCTGAACTTGAATTTCATAAGCTAACTAAGTCTTCCTGGCTCAATTAACTAACACAAGTTGTCATGAGATGAAATTAAAATTTTTCTTCCAATTTAATTAAGGGAAAATTAAATCAAAAGCCTCATATGGTGCCAATTTTCGGTGTCATTTTCTAGATTCCATTTATGTTTGCCATTTTCAACGTTTCTTGTTTCCAATTTCAACATTCCCTCTCAACAAGGAAGGAATTCAATATATCCCAATCTGGCACCTTTAGAATGTTCTTCATGTAACATTTATTGAGTGTTGTTTGTTCCTCCAACTCCTGAAACTGAATAGCCTCCAACAAAACAGAATCAATATAATGCATTTGTCATCAAAGTCTCTGACTACTACAAGTTATTTCATTGTCTACTGAAATCTATGCATTGCTACTGACTCTGCAAATGTGCCCTCTACATTGCTACCAACTCTGATTTTCACTCCAGTATCTGACATCAATCACTCTAATTTTTGTCTTCCTGATATCTAACTACATCAATATAACTTATCCTTCCTACTAGTGTGTACTGTGGGCTCCTCGTAGCCAGGTTCGATCCATGAGACAAGCCAACTCAATGGATCTTGCCCAAATTTGTTCTCTTAGGATTATATCTGCACATCGCCTCACCTCTCACGTGGAGGTATGGTTGCATGTGCTCCCTCTACCTATTTGGCTTAACATTCCCCCTACTAAAGGTCTCTGCTTGAGTGTGTTAGTGTCAGTCTTTTCATCCTATAACCAGTGATCAAATGGACTCTTATCATGTCTTAATAGGGTCCCTAAGTCAATTTTTTTTCATTTCACGAGTCTTAAATAAAAAATTTGGTCACTTGGCACTAGGTCTAGGATTGTTTCCACTCTCCCTAAAATTTTAAATTGCTAGTTCATGCCATCAAATAAGTTGAGTGTATCATCATTTAGAGGTTGTCATCATTATTTCAGTCATTTCCATCATGATTCCATTCAATTAAGAGTCTCCATTAGGTCATTATGGTTTCAAGGTCACCAAACTACCATTTCATGCATAAAATCCAACAATTGGAGTGGTAATAGGAAAGTCTCTTCAATAAAATTTTGATTTCAAATGTAATTTATGTTTTTATATGTAATAATATTTCTAAGGTTCCAAAGTTGCAAAAAGTCCCTAAATTTCAAAAGGCTAAAGGAAAATATGAATTGGTGAGGTGGGTCATCCTACCTCATTAATTACTAAGACATCAAAAGAAAATCATAAAGGCCTGTAGAGGAGCTAAAGTAAACTCATTTTTACTCTACATATCTTTAGATTCCCTTGACATCACTGTGCAAATTTAGAGAAGGCAAAATTTGTGAGAAAATCAGGTTTTTTTTTGTTTTTTGTTTTTGTTTTTTTGTTTTTTGTTTTGTTTTGTTTTGTTGTTGTTGCATTTTTTTCATTTTCAAAGAGTTGCGACCTGTCTGCCAGGCACGACCCTTTCGCGACTTTCTTCCAGGTGCGACCCTTTCGCGACCTTTCTACGAAATTGCCAGGGTTATGAAATGCAGAGTTTCTTCAAGGTTTCAAGGCGAAATTCAGAGTTTTGCTAGCCTCAAAATATTTTTCAAAGATCCATAAAGCTTCTACAAACAGTAAGTGATCATATACACCATATTTTAAAGAAATTTCATCAAGAATAAAGTGGTTTCTTCTCAATGTTTTCTCGAGCACAGTGTTATACTTGTTTTTTTGTTCTCAATTGTTTTAATGAAGGAAATTCTAACTTTCACTTACCTACATTATCACCTACACTTCATGAAATCCATAGCCTAATCACTACCTATTTACCAATGATTTCATCAAACCCTAGCCTTTTTCTAAATTTCCATTGCACAGTTCACAAACTCCTCACCACACCATTCCATCTCATGAAATAAATTTGCAAAATTGATGCCATACTTACCTTTGTCTCCACAAAACCCTTGAGGAAAATTCCATACCATCACTACCTTTCCTCTATTTTCAAAAACACCATGACCTATTATCCAAACCCTAAACCTGGCTAGGGTACTATCCTTCAACAAATTTGATGGAGATTGAAAGATAGGGTGAAAAGAAAGTGCACAAGGGAGGATATCATTCAGTATTGGAGCCATTGAGTCTTAGTGAAATCAATGGCTCTCCATTTGTTAAAATATGTTTTATAAATGATGGTTGTATGAATTTTTGTGAGATGATAATAGAGTTTGGCTCTCATGTTCCTTTGACCAACCTCTTTGCCAAAAAATTTCACATAGACAAAGCTGTCATAGCAGATGTAGAATTCAATGTTTCAACAAACATCATTTATTTAGCCACATGTGTTCCAAACCAGGTTGAAAACTGGTTCAAGGGCGTGGAATTACAAATTGATGATTATAAAATGTTCCTAAAACCTAACATCAGAGAGGATCCTGAGCATGTTTTTCCTTTCATATTTCTTTGTGACAAGTATGATCCTTTGATGAATATCATAATGAATTTTTTTACATGTGAAGGGATATTTTACAGATTATACAGGTATCATGTTAGGTTTCTCATGAACTTCACCTCTACAAAATCACTTAATTTGTCCAATTGTCTGTTTAAAGTGTGGTGAAGATGATTGAAAAAACTAAGACCAGGGGACAACCTCATATTAAAAATATATTTCACCATAGCCCAATCAATATTTTGGTTATGCATCAGCTTCCAACCAAGCAAATCACCTGGCAAAGTTTATTGGATAGACTAAAAATTGGTCCTGATATTAGTCCTACTATTTCCCCTAGCAAAACAACACCATAAGGGTCAATGTCTACACAACCAATGAAGCTTGGCTCATCAAGAAAACATGTCAAGTCTTCAAAGAGGCCTAGGCCTGAGGTTACTCTCACCTATAAGAGAGGCAGTAGGCTTGTGTTTCTCCACGGAATGAGGAAGGGGCCAAGCCTATTTCATTATAGGGATTACCATAAGCTTTTCATGAGACTTCCATGCATGATGAGGAGGAACAAGATTTTGATTTGGTTGACTTGGAGGACCATGATGACTAGGAAAAATTGCAGACTGAAATCAAAGACAAGGATGCTCAAGTCAAATAGCTCCAAGATAACTTAGCAAGGGCTCAATTTATCATTTCTTTTATTGAGCAGGAAAACAATCAATTACAAACAAATCAATTGATTTTGAAGAAGAGGTTGTTTGAAGAAAATAAATAGGAAAAGGGAAAAAAAATGGCTAAACCTAATGAACATGAATACCAAGTGAAGAGGAAGAGGCCAAGAACTATGGGTCTCAAGAAAGCACTGTAGAAAAACAAAGAAAAAAACCCTATAGATGAGCAACTCACTTTTGAGGAGAGGATGGCTAAAGAAATCAAAGAAGACAAGGAGTTTTGGCTTGACAAGGTCAACATTCACTTGGAAAAGCTCTTGGAGAATGCAAACATGGATAATAAGATTAAAAAAAACATGGTTGCCCCATATGAAACCAGAAATCAGATTGCACAAATAAAAATTAAGCAATTGAAAAGAAAACTGCAAGAAGTCTAAGACAAGAAAAGGAAGTCAACAAAAAGAGGTCAAGGAGTGAAATTAATGGCTAAAGCATCCTTTTATATTTATCTTATCATCCATAATAGTCAAGGATTTTTTTTTTTTCAAAATTTTTGAGAAGTTTGAAATTTTTTGAAATTTTACAGAAAATGACCTAGAGAAGCACTGCGCCGAGGCACGACGCTTTTTCCCTGAGCATCCAAATGAGCTATTTTCTACATGTATGGATAGATATTGATGAAAAAATTTCATAGCTGAAGTGATTTTTCCATTGTAGCTTCTAATTTTGATATAAAACTCAAAAAACCTCCCCTTTTTCATGCTTATGCCACTAAATCTAGATTGGCGCGACACTTTAGAGTGAGGTTGGAAAATCCAAGATTTGGAGGTCTTCCCGTGGATATTTTTTTGAACTTAATGGCTCATTGGAAAGTAGACACATGGGGATACACAAACCAGCTTTAAGAATGCAGTTTGGACTCTTACAAGTCATCCAAAATCAGCTTTGAACTAGCGTGACCCTTTTGTGAACTTTCTGTTAAATTCCATTCTTGGTGCATGCTGGTGCCACCATTTTTCTCCTGGTGCGATCCATCTAGTCTGTAAACTTTTGAGAACTGAATCATAGAAAATTCAATATCTTGTAATCAATTAGGTTTATTTTAAACTTATTAGTTGGTTTTTGCCTCACTATATGGGGAAATTTGTAATTAATGAGGAGATAAGCTCTCCTAAAATTTGTCTAAAATCTTGGAAACTGTTTCAACTATCCCAGTATTTAGGTGAGGACTCATCAAAGGAATTTATTACGAGCCTTGAATAGAATTTTTTGACTTGATGATATGTTCTATGATGTATTTTCCTATATGATAGAGTTTGTAATATTTTCCAAAGGTTGGATGTTGTGCAATTGATCTTGGAGCACTAGTGTATTTTGAAATTTCTAGCAAGAACTAATAGACAGAGTATGCCGCTATTGTCTTGGGATTCATGTGGTATGTGTTTTAGAATTTTTTCTTCTTCTGTTATCATATGTTTGAAACTATTGTGCCTTCCATCTTCATTTCCATATCTTATGTGATTGATTTCTAAGTTTGATAAGTAGAATTCGTTAATTAAATGCTCTGTTTTGGAGAAGCTTTCACATTTATGTTCATTTTCTTATGATATAAACGAATTCATGATGTTCATGCTTGTTTTGAAGCCCTATCGATCTACCATTTTCCCCATATACCTTTAAAGTGCTAAAGTGTGTGCCTACCTTGCCCCATTACATCTCAGCAAATATGATTTTCAGAGCGCTGACCTAGTTTTTCCTAGACCTAATTAACCATCCAGCTCAAAATCCAAATCAGTCAAAACCCTAGATCCTATTATATCTAGCCTAAAATCTCCATGATACATTCAAATTGGCTGTGATATCATTGAGAGAGCCCTTTCAGCCTAGTAGGGCTAGCTACTAGGTCAAAGTGGTATGTGGTTACCATTGCTGGTCTCCTTCTCCTCCTTCAGAGATCTGGTGGAGTGATAACAGAGTGGACGCCTCCACTCAGTCTCCTCTCTGCTACTCCAATTGTGGCTGCTCCACAAATTTTTGAGACTACTTCTAACGCTACAAGTCGAGAGGTAATTTATGCTCCCTCTAAACCACTAAGTCTCTAACCTCTGCTTTTCTCCTCAAAGCTTTTCATGCATCTTGCACCTCAATTGCGTACAAGATCTTGACTCATGCATATTGTAATTGTTCCACCGTCACAAAATTTTCTAAAAAAAGAGCTGATTTAAATCAACGATATCTCCCTCATCCAAACTCTGATTAGGCCGATTTCGTTTTTGAATTTCAGTATTTTTTCGCAAGGAATCTAGATCTGCTATTTTTTTTTTTATAACCTTGCACAAAAATTTTCATATATGCTCTGCAAATCTCTCAAAGGGATTCGATCTGATCTTGTAATTTACTAAAACAAAATATTGAATCCTTCTAAAAATTTGCAGAAACAAAAGATGATCACACAATCACATATAAGCAAGAGAAATAAATTATCAATCATACAACGCAAGATGTATCTGGGAAAGCAACTGCTCAAAACCCCTCTATCTCTATATTGCATATGGTCAAGACCATGAAACAATAGAATGCTTTTCCTCTCACTGAGAAACCTCTGCGCTCTGCTGACTGTCTCACTCTACTAACATGTACACAAGCTTCTCTTGCACACCTTTCTCTCACAAGCTACACACACAAACATGTGCTTTCGATTGTTTGGTCTCACCAAATTGTGCTAAAAAAACCAATTATTAAACTTGTGCCTTCATTCCTCCTTTTAAAGGCAATTTTCTCTAATTGAGGAAAGATTTAGTTTAGGCCTTCTTCTGACTGCATGCATTATTTGTACAATTTTCTAATTATACAATTGATAGTTTACTTCCCTTTAACTTCAATCTCAACTGGGCCTTCCTTAGAACTGAAATGCAACAACTATTTATAGTGAATTATCAGTTATATGATTGATCATTGCATGTGAAGTAAATCAGATTTAATTCACTGGACTTATCACTAGCTCATCTCTTAGTTAGAACTAGTTAAATTGATTTTAACTCAATTAATTGAGTTAACTAATTACAACTCACAAATAACTGTAACTGGACCCCCTTAAATCCCGAGATAACTATACATGCCTCCTCTTTGACCCTCAACTCGAATTTACTTAGCTAACTAAGTCTTCCCGACTCAGTTAAATAATACAAGTTGTCATGAGATGAAATTACCCTTTTTCTTCCAATTTAATTAAGGGAAAATTAAATCAGAAGCCTCATATGGTGCCATTTATGGGTGTCATTTTCTGGATTCCATTTCTGGTTTCCATTTTCAATGTTTCTCGTTTCCAATTTTGACATAGAGGTCAAGTTACATCAAGAAATCATGAAAAATATTGTGTTGCCCTGATTTGTCATCATGGGCACAAATTTGGAGGTCTTTTGAGTGAGTTTACATGTCAAATCAGGATTGGTCATTACATCAACAACATGACAATGGTCAAAAGGATAATCGATGCGCTTTTCCAAGTGTTGTGCTTTGGTATTTCAAGTTCAAATCGTGATTTTCACCACTCCCCTCCATGCCACATTTGGAGGTTATTTGCATGGTTAGATTCATCCAAGATCGTTTATCTCTTTATCATTCTCATCGTAATCTTTTGGTATGGTCGTGTTAAATTGTTGCGCAAAGGAGGTAGGGGTGTTGCATTTCCACACAACACGACGTTTCTCTATATCTGATGATCAAACCTCTCTCACAGGTGAAGATTCAAATTTATTTCAGTTCCTTGGTCTTGAATGAATACCTAATTGCATGCATGAGCTATAAAATAACGTAACAACCTAAAAGTAACCAAATTTTTACCACTGCTGTGTTTTATTCCAATTGCTGCGCTTTTTCCATTTCGTTGCACTCTCTCCTAATTGTTGTGTTTCCACCCAGTGCTGCACCTTTTGCATTTTCCTTGCCAAAATGTTAAAAAAAATTGATTTGCAGCCTCCAATACAAATTTAGACAAGCCATTGCATTGAATTGAAACTCCTTATCCTAATTTCGTGTGTTGTAGAAGTGCTTGAAAGGCCATTTTCTCATGCGTTGCGCCTCTAGCGCTGTGCCTGTCCCTTTGAATTTTCTGCCACTAGTATCAAGCATTTGCAAGTTGTCTTAGGATTTTAAGAAGGAAGTTTGTGCTATTTAGTATATTGTGTAGATTTTCCTTCTTAATTATCATCAAAGGTTTAATTTGGAGTCCTTCTTGTTATCGCTCTCACACTGGTTACACAAAACAAGTTTGCATTAAACCTTAGACTATTCACTGTTGCAAAAAAAATAATGTCAACTCCAGAGGAAAGAAAGAACAAGGGAGGTGCTATTGTTCGGCGTGAACCACAAGGTCTCACATTTATCAACATTGTTATGCAACCATCTCACAAAATAGAAGAAAATATATATCAATGACATAAAAATTATCCTCTTCGAGGGGGAAACCTCCTTTACATTACATAAATGAACAATTATTGGATTATTCAAACGAAAAAACCTCCTTGATATATGTAGGAGTCTAAGGGGTCACAATACAATCAGAGTTGACATAACAATAATAATGTAAGGGAACAACAATAACAATAGTGGGCTTATATGGGGCACGATAATAACAATATGGGGACTACATGGGCCCAAAAATAAGAATAATGAGGCTACACTAACAATAAAAATAAGGGGATACACTGGATTTAAATGGATTAGATAATGCACAAAAGTGTGCATACTATGCAAGTCTATCAACTACCACCATGCTGACACTCTTTCCTTCGGACTTTGTTAAACGTGTGATAAAATCCATTGAAACCTCCTCCCAACATTGACATGGAATGGATAAATGTTGTAATAGATCCGGGGTCTTAATTTTCTCAACTTTATTTTTTTGTAAAACCAAACATTCAGCCACAAACTTTTGAATATCAGATTTATGACCATCCCAAAAAAAGTTCTTCTTAACGATGTGGTAATTTTTTAAAAGTCATGAGTTCCCTCCTAAGGGAGAGATGTGCAATACCAAAATAATTTTTTGTTTGAATTGGGAATTCTTACAGATATATAAGTGATATTTGTACCATAATGAATAATTTTTCAAGCTAAATGTCTCAGATGTACTAGGATCTTGCTGCAACTTTTGAATGAGTGTCCATACTTCTTCTTCATTCTTCCATTCATCCCTTGCTCCGATTATCCAATCTGGTTGGATAATAGAAATGGAACAAAGCAATGCATCCACATCCTCATCCTTTCTTGAGAGTGCATCTGCAACAACATTTTGCTTCTTTTTTTTGTAGATGATTTCAAAGTCATAACCCAACATCTTTGTGACCCATTTTTGTTGACCATCTGAAGATAATCTATGTTTCAAGAAATATTTAAGACTATCATGATCTGTTTTTACCTTGAAATGTCTTCCCATTAAGTAAGGTTTCCATTTCTTTAGTGCTTATAGTATTTCTAACATTTCCTTCTCATAAATAGGTTTGTGTAAATACTTTCCTTTGATTGGACGAATTTCAAAAGCAATCGGTCTTCCTTCTTGCATTAAAAAAACAAAATTTCCATTTCATGAGGCATCTCATTCCACAATAAAGGTTTTTGTGAATTTTGGTGTAGCTAAGACCGGTGCTTGGCACATTGCCTATTTAAGATGTTCAAAGGCCTTAGTTGATTCCAGAGTCCAAGAAAATGCATCTTCGTTCAGTAATTTTGTTAGAGGTGTTGTTATTCTCCCATAATTATTAACAAAATTGCGATAATACCCTATCAACCTGAGAAATCCTC
The DNA here is from genome assembly GCA_034641835.2 of Pinus albicaulis. Taxonomy (NCBI): domain Eukaryota; kingdom Viridiplantae; phylum Streptophyta; class Pinopsida; order Pinales; family Pinaceae; genus Pinus; species Pinus albicaulis. The sequence goes on from JAXQQM020071979.1 coordinate 20,296, forward strand.
GCAGATGCTTTATGGCTGTGGGGATTTTCCATTCTGTAATGGATTTAATTTTTTTAGGGTCTACCTTAACACCCTCATGAGATACAATATGACCCAGATATTCCACCTTTTTTACTTCGAAGAAAAATTTGGAAGTTTTTTCATATAATTGTTTCTCCTCCAATAGTTTGATCACCATGTCAACATGTTGAAAATGATCCTTCCAAGACCTGTTGTATATTAGTATACCATCAGAAAATACTAACAAAAAATTCTAAGGAGGAGTTTGAAAATGGAATTGATCAAACCTTGAAATGTAGAAGGTGCATTGGTAAGGCCAAAAGGCATGACCAAAATTTCATAATGACCCTCATGAGTTCTAAATGATGTTTTCAGGATGTCTTCAGTCTCCATTCTTATTTTATGATATCCTGAACAAAGATCAAACTTGGTGAAGTCAATTTCTCCATGTAATCCGTCCAATAATTAATCAATGATAGGAATGGGAAATTTATCTTTAATAGTGAGCTTGTTGAGCTCCCTATAATCCTAGCACATGTGCCATGATCCATCCTCCTTGGGCACCAATACTACTAGAGCAGGGAAAGAATTTTGGCTAGGTTGAATTATACCAGCCTCTAGCATTTTTGCAATCATACGTTCAATTTCACTCTTTTGGGCATAAGGGTATCTGTAAGCCCTGAAGTTTGGAGGAACACTTCCTGGAATCAAATTAATAGCATGATCATGATCACGAATAGGTGGGAGGCCTTTTGGAGTCTCAAATACATTGGAATGATTGTCTAGAAGTTTTTGGAGATTTGAATAAATAGACAGTTTCAATGTTTGAAGCGCTAGTGAGCATAATTGTGAAATTACACCCCGTTGTTCTTTCTTTCGAAGCTTTTTCATGCCATTAGAGATTATTTTTTTTCCCGGTTTCCCTGCAATACCCCTTAATTCAATTCCTTTCCTTCCCAAAACAAATTCAAGAAAATTTATTGAAAATTAAAAGTTATTGTACCCAAATATTGTAACCATTGGAATCCTAGTAAAACATCAACACCACCCATTGGAATGGAAAGAATTGGACTGTTCAATACATATTCCCCCATGGTTAGCTTGATATTATGGCACTTTACAGAGAAATTTATAGTTCCTGCATTTGCAACCATCACTTGACACTTTGGTGTTGGATATAAGAAGCAATTCAATTCCTTGGCTATCTTACAATGATTAAAATTATGGTACTACCTGAATCAATCAACATTATTGCCTTTTTCTTATTGATATATCCATCTATATTGAGAGTTTGAGGAGTGGTAATTCCTGCTAATGCATTATACGATATGGTTGGATTCATTTCTTCTTTCTTTAGGGTTGGTTCCTGGTATATATCCTCTTCTTTTGAAGTTTCTTGTTCCTTTTATTCCTTCTCTTCACAATATATGTAAAATAATTTCTTCTCAGCACACTTATGACCTTTAGCGTATTTTCTATCACAACTGTAACAAATCCCTTTCGCTTTTTTTTATTCCAATTGTTTTGGTGTTAACCTTGTAGGTTGTGTAAGGCTAGGAGAAGGAACACTTCCATATTTATAGTTGTGAGTGGTAGGCTTACTTGTTTCCATAATTTTTCTTTCAATTTTTCTTGCCAACCTGAATGCCTTCTCTAATGAATCAGGTTCCCAAAGGAAAACCTCATGTTGGATGTTATCCTTTAAAGTCCCTATGAAGAAATCAATCTTATTCTCCTTTGGAATATCATTTACCCTTATATCCAATCTCTGGAAGTCCTCAATGTGCTCCACCATTGAACCCTTTTGTTTGATATTTATCAATTGGGTAAGGAAGGTGTTGCTCTTTGTATCTTCATAATGTGTTATCATTTCATCTGTATTGATCCAGTGACAAGTGATTTGCGAGAACAAAGTCATCGATACCATAAAAATTAATTGGGTTCTAAATATAAATTTTCAATGTGTACCTTTTGTGTGTGTTGCACATTATGGAGATCAAACTATTGTTCCATCTGGAGTATCCATGTTACTGGATCCTTTCCATCAAACTTCCTCATATATATCTTTGGAATATGGTGGGTATTAAATACAATGTTAGAGTTTATGAAATCATGATTAACATTTCTTTTTTTCTCTTCATGAGTTCCATCTAATACCTTTTCTCCATTAGGAAACATTTCTTGTAGAAACTTTGTCAAACCTTCCATGTCTGTTTTTAACCCTTCTTCAAATCTTCCACGTTGTCTTTAATTTTTGCTTCTATGCCATGCTTCAAAAATTCCATGTATGATTATAAAATATTCTTCAAACCATCCATCTTAGCTTCCATTTCATATTTGGTTACTCTTTGCGAGAGCGAAATTTGTTGTACTTGGTTTCGTAATTTTGATATATCATGTTGCATTTCTTCCTCCTCTTCATGCGTCATAGTAGATCTTTCTGGTTGCTTAATAGGTGTGTCCATTTTTTTTCTTTGAGGAAATTTGGAATCAAACAATGATATCTATGCTTCATTATTCCCTTTAAATCACTTCAAACTAATTTTTAAAACAAAATTTATGCAAATTGTTTTAAAAATACACATTTTTTCTTTCTTTTTAGTATCTTAGTATTGCAACTGTTGTATATTTGTAATTTCGTCTCTTCAAGGTCTAAAATTTAGCCATGTGTTAGCCCTTTGAGCTTTCTTTCCAATGCCACAATTTAGATGAAAAATAGATTTTTCAAGAAAGATTTATGTTCAATATCCCACAATGACCCGATTATTGACTCATTCAATAGAGCGAACTTGTGTAGAGTGCCACGTCTCACTATTTCGACCCTCGGCCCTGAAATTTACATAAGAGAAACTATAGTTCATTCAATTTCAGCCAATATTTACAGAATTCAAATCTGATCCCTGAAACGAAAGTTATGACGATTTTAATTGGGTCACCTATTTGATACTGAATTTTGGAGTCTACAAAAACCCTAACTTTCCCAGATAATATATCCGCAAATATAACGAACCAAGATCTAACTTTTTTTACAAAAATTTCACTAAGATTTTGTCTTCAAGTGGTAAAAATTTCATCTTTTGAAGCCTCGTAGAAAAAAACTTAGAGCGAAAATTCCAAGGTGGCCTGTTTGGAGAAGAAAAACCCTATAATCCAAAGTTGTGATACCAAACGTTATGCAAGCAGCTCACAAAATAGAATAAAATATAGATCAACGACTTAAAAATTATCCTCTTCAAGGAGGAAACCTCTTTTAAATTACATAAATGAAAAATTCTTGGATGATTCAAAATACAAAACCTCCTTTGTATATATAGGAGTCTAAGGGGTCACAATATAATCAGAGTTGACATAATAATAATAATGTAAGGGCATAACAATAACAATAGTGGGATTCTATGGGGCACAATAATAACATTATGAGGACTACATGGGCACAATAATAACAATAATGGGCTACACTAACAATAACAATAAGGGGCTACACTAGTATTATAGGGACCTAACAAATGTAGACCCAATTATAAGAATGGTTTTGAGCAGGTGGGGTGTATAAGATTTTGTGAAAATATTCAAGGGTGAAATATACAATTAACTAAGGAGTTTTCCAATAACTTTAATGGATTGGAGGATAATATTGGAACACTTACCTTTCTATTTAGATAAGTCACAATAGCAGTTGCAACATAGATTCCTCTCTAGGGATATAAATGGTTCAAGGGAATGTCCCTTGATATTTCCCACTATAGAGATTTTTTGAAGCCTGAGTACAAAGACAAGGAGTGTGGGTCCATTGTGACTAAAGAGTATTTATTGGAAAATTACAACAAGATTTTGCAAGCTATTCATAGGTATTTCACATGTGAGGGAAGGTTTGGAAAGATTTATCAATACCATTTGAGAATCTTAATGCATTTCACTAGAAAGAGCTCCTTAAATTTAATTTTTTATCTATTTATGCGTCTTTGCAAGATGGAAGATAAAGTAAAAAGAAAAAAAAGTAAATTGGAACCTATCCTATTCCACTTTTCCTTAACTAAGTTATTGGTTTTGGAGGACCTAAGTAAAAGAAATCAATCATGTCAATCATTTGTTGATTCTTAAAAACTAGTGGATGATGTGCCAACTAGTCCATTGAGCAAGAAGGAAACACCCTCAGTAGTGATAAAGGGCATTCAATCACCAGCTGGAAGCATAGTGAAGAGGCCCTCAGATACAATGCAGTCTATAGGAAAGAAGAAAGGAAAGAAGCTACAATTTTCTCCAAAGGTGGTGAATTTCCCTAAGAAACCTCTCACTAGGTCGACTGTGAAAACGATACCCTTAGGAGCAGACATTTGAGAACACGGAGACCATACCAGAAGATGAAGAGGTTGATGATAAAGTCAAGGAGATTGCATGATTGAAAGAATAATTGAAGAAGGCCCATTTCATGATTGCAAAGTTGCAGCAAGAAAATATGCAACTAAAGAAGTTTATTCTAGAAAAGAAAACTCAACACAGTGAAGACGTGCCAATGGTTAAAGTCGTACTAGTTTTTGTCAAATATAAGGGAAAAAAGAAAGTAACCAAAGAATATGTTAAGAAGGAAGAAGTTCCAACATCTAGGATTACTAAATCCTCATCTAGGAAGCTACAAATCCAAGAAGAGAAGACATTGCAAGAGGAGAATATAGAGGTAGATGAGGATAAGATAGAGGTAGATGAGGGAAAACACACTTTTAACAGGTTGAGAAGAAAACTAAGGGAGACTCACAAAGAGATATATAAACTCAAGCAATTAGATGAAAGGACTAGGAAGCAATGGCATGATATGAATGACATCAATCAACAAACCATGGATGCTGCCAAATACATGTTGAGAAGATCCCTTCCACTATACAGGAAAATGAAAAATGTATGTAGGTAGAGGCTATCTATGAGGAAAAAAATAAGAGCCTTTAAACAACAGTTAAGGGAGTTATAGGAGAAATATAGAGGAAAATTAGACGTATTGGCTAGGGCATCCAAAATTTTAATGTTGGAAGGGGTGACGTAACACAATTTTGTTTTTGACTTTGACATAAAAGTATGCTTGTTTATAGGGTTGAGGTTCCAGGTGATAATGTTTTTCGCGAAGTTCCTCTTGCAGCCACATCTAGTTAGAACTCTGAAGACATTTTTGAAGAGGCAACTTTATAGCATTTTGTGCCCTAGCAAGCATTAAGGTTTATGGGTGGGAGATGATTGTTTAGTATTTTGATGAAGAAAGGCTTGTAGTGGGTATGTGATATCATCATTCAAGTGTCAACATCATCATTAGTGTGTGCATATTTTATACAAACATCATTCACCACTCAAACTATAAAAAAATATGGTTTTGCACTTCTAAAACTGGCGTTGTGTTTTTGGCTACAGAAGAATTTGATGAATTTTGAGGCTTTGTACGATAAAGGAAAATTAAAAAAGGGGAAAGTATCCATTTTCAGTCGTATTTACATGTGTTGGAACCATAAGTCATCTTAGGAACGTACCAGAAGCATCTCAACCATCAGATGTTTTGATTTTATGTTATTTTTCTGCATTTCTGGAGATTTAGGAGCATTGCACTTCTAGACATGCTTCTTTTTGAGCGAGTTATCTTAGTTAAAGCGTGATGTAATTTGTTTTTATGGTTGTATTTATTGTAATAAAGAAGTCAGTTACTCATAAGCTTGATTTGGATAAAATAAATCAATGTAAAATCCTTATAAAATATTTAGTTATGTAATCCCTAGTCTTTAACAGTCAGTTATATTTTCATTGCGGAAGTTAGAAATATCATTACTAATGAGGAATTTGGCCCCTAGAGGTGGGAACTAACTCATTTGAGTCTATTTTATGATGTGCATTTAATGGAAAAAGGGTTGGCCATATTGGAGAGGAAGAGACTTCTGTATGTTGTAATTTTTCCGAATACGTGTTAGTGAATGAAAGACAGAAGGTAATTTGCAGGGATTCTTGTGTCATACCTTGATGATGTTGTGCTTCTCTCATGATGTAAGATATCCTTATGTTATTTTCATATCTTATATGTATGTATTCATGCTTGGATGACCCATAACTTAATTCATAATTCATTTAAAGGTGCTCTTATTTATTTTTCCAAGTAACCTATGTTTTCTTCTTAAGACAACAATTAGAATTCATCTACAATTTTGATGCTCCATGGGTTGTTTCCAACTTTCTTACAATCACCCTCCTGCAGTGATTTAACTTGATTTCATCACCAATACTGCCTACTTTTCCCCTGTAGAAGACCCTTTCTCTTTTCATCCTATCACTGGAAAAATAATAATTTTGACATGACTCCATGCCCAATGGATTTGTCTCCTTTCCTACCAGTAAACCTTTGAAAATCATACTTTATTGATCACTATACCTAGCCTAACATAATAGTAGTTGAACATCCTAACAGAGAGAGCCCTCTCCAAGGCTAAAAGGGCTATATTCGAGCCTAAAAGTGGTTTTGTGGTTACCAATGAATTTCTCTCCTCAACCTAGAGAAATCACGGAGAGCTAACATACCCCAAAGAAACATTTGGAGGGTTTTGCATACAATTGTTTTTCCTCCAATAGTTTGAGCACCCTCTCAACATGTTGAACATAATCCTTCCAATACTTGTTTTAGATTAGTATATCATCAAAAAATACTAACACAAATTTTATAAGGAATGATTTGAAAATGGAATTCATTAAACCTTGAAATGTGGAAAGTGCATTAGTAAGACCAAAAGGCATGAGCCAAAATCGATAATGACCTTCATGAGTTCTGAATGTTGTTTTCGGAATGTCTTCAGTCTTCATTCTAATTTGATGATATCTTGAACCAAGATCCAACTTGGTGAAGTAAATTGATCCATGTAATTCATCCAACAATTAATCAATGACAACAATGGGAAATTTATCTTTAATAGTGAGGTTGGTTAGATCTCTATAATTTGGACACATATGCCATGATCCATCGTTTTTGTGTACCAATACTATTGTAGCATAGAAAGAACTTTGGCTAGGTTGAATTTGTTGGGTGTGGAGCTTGATTATCTTCTTGATTCAGAGGAATTGTTTTAGTGAGGTGTATACCCGAGGAAGACTGTACACCACTCCACGCTGGGGGGTGGGGGGGGGGGGTGTCAGGAATTTTATTTTAAAATATTGCATTTTCATAGTCAATCTAGGTCATTCATTAGGAGGATGATCTGATGGTAGAAGTAATGTTATTTAGGGGTTTTTCCCTAGAAGGAAACCCTCGGTTTATATGAGGGAATTCTATTTTGGTTGTGTATTATTCTTCCAAGTGAGAAAGAGAGAGGAGACCAAATGAGAGAAAAGAGGAAATTAAAGTGGATCTGTTGTAGGTTGTATCTCTTCATTTTGCTTGATAATATAAAAGGAAGGACTTGTTGTTTCTCTGTGGACATAGCCCAAATTGGGTGAACCACATATATCTATGTCTCTATTGTTTTATGTGTTTCTATGTCTTTATTTCCACAATATTTTATGTGTTTCATTGCTATGTTATTTAATTTTCTAACAGAATTATACCTGCCTCTAGCATTTCTGCAACCATATGTTCAATTTCACTCTTTTGGCCATAGGGATATTTGTAAGGTCTGATGTTTGGAGGAACACTTCCTAGAATCAAATGAGTAGCATGATCATGATCACGAATAGGTGGGAGGCCTTTGGGAGCCTCAAATACCTTGGAATGATTATCCAATATTATTTGGAGATCTAGAGAAACAAATGATTTCGATGTTTGAACATATAGTGAGCATAATTGTGCAATTATACCTCATTGATATTTCTTCAAAATATTTTTCATGCCATTAGAGTTTATTATCTTCCCTGATTTCCCTGTGATTCCCCTTTATTAAATTTCCTTTCCTTCCCAGGAAAATTTCAAGAAAAGTTATTGAAAATTAAAAGTTTTCATCCCCAAAGATTGTAATTGTTGTACTCCTAATACAACATCAACACCACGCATTGGAATGGAAAGCATTGGACTATTCAATAAATATCCCCCCATGGTTAGATTGATATAATGGGACTTCCTTGAGAAATTTACAGTTCCTCCATTTGTAACCATCACTTGAAACTCATGTGTTGGATATAGAAAGAAATTCAATTCCTTGGTTATCTTACAATGAATAAAATTATGGGTACTACCAGAATTGATCAACACTATTACCTTTTTTTCTTGATATATCCTTCTATATTGAGATTTTGAGGAGTGGTAATTTTTTCCAATGAATTACAAGATATGGTTGGATTCATTTCTTCTTTCTTTGGGGTTGGTTCATGATGAGCCTTGGTATTGCACCAAGGATGTTGCAAATCCAAAGGGATTCTCAACTTAAACTATCAACACGAGGTTAGTAAAAACTTAAAGGTGACAATGTTATATGCACAACAGGTTAGGTTCTACTCATGTCACCCTCATTCATGAAATCAGATCAAGGTGTTCAAAGACCACTTCTCCGACTAATCACAATGAAAACTTCTTACGAAAGCATAAATGAACATGATTCTAAATACAAAGGTGAAAATTCCATTCATTAAATGTAAATGTTAATTGAAATTAGATGAAAGGAAAAGGGTAATATATTTGTAGAAGTAAATCATGCTACTCTACTTGCACACTTAATGAAATCAATAACCTACTTGCATGAATCATTTGTCTACTCACACTTTCTTGAAAATGAGGAATCCAATATTTAACATAACTATGAAGAAGAATACTAATTCTAACTCCGTTTTGCTATCTGATAGCTACAGTAAGGAAATGATGTAGAAAATAATGTGTAGATCTTAAACTACTCATGAAATTTACAAAATCACAAGACTAGAATCTACTCTACTGATATGCGGAAGTAAATTCACGATAAAGAACACAAATAATTTATATGCATCAAGATTCAACACACATGCATAGATATATATCTACGAGAAAGAAACTGTTCAAAATGCCTTACTATTTGTATTGCATTAATCAAAGAATCTAGATGAATCAATATGCTCTACTCAACCTTGAGCTCAACCTGCACCTGTATCTTCTATCCTCTACCTGACTGACTGAATTTGGCCAATACTTAGCCAATTTCAAGCCTTATCAAGCTCCTAATTCCTTGCATTATTCCTTTGTGAATTAGGCCCCTATTAATTAGGAAATTCCCTCATATGGTTTGTTCAATTCCTTTAGGTCATTCCTCTTACTGCATGCACCATCTATATACATTGGAATATGCTACATGTTAATTTTGGGAAACTAGGTCCAAAATCCATATTGCATTGCTCATATTATAGAGATGATATTTTTTTTGAATTCCTCTTTCCGAGAGGTGCAAGATTGATCTAAATATCATCTTGTTTGGATGAGAAGAACTCATACTTTGAATTTATTTTCCACATGTGCAAATTGTCAAGGTCAGTCAAAATTGTAACGTAGGCTCACAAGCCCCAAATGATGTGTCATTCACCCCTAGTCATGGATATAAATTGGAGAGACATGATTCTAATTTCATCATAAACTCATCTCACACATATCTCTCTCATATGATTGGTTTGTACAGTCTAAGAGGCTTCTCTCTCCTCCACATGTGTGAAATATGTAGCTGAAAGTTGCAGACTGTTTTAGGGTTGTTTCTGGAGCGTTGACCAGCATTTACCATGGGTAAAACCTTGTCATTTGACTACATTTTCTGCTCAGGAAATACGATCTTGGAAGGTTGCATTGGAGGGCATAAAAATTGAGGTCAAACCTTGACCTTTGACCATAGAGTTGACTGCAACGTTGGCTGGTTTGTCCGCAGATTTGACTGGTGCATTGACTATTTTTTGGACCGGTTTTTGGGGTGAGTTTGACCTTTAAGTAAGGATGAATTTGACAAAGTTTGGCTAAACCTATTTGGAGGTTGAAAGGACTAGTTTGACTAGAAAAGTCTTTACTGTCTAGGGCATCCTATTGACTGCTCCGACAAACATTTTTCTCTATATTTGCTGAATAAGAAGAATTAAAAGTTCTTGTATCTTGTATTGGCTTGCCGTCTGTTGATTTAATTTTATGTTGTATTAGCATTTACTTTCATTGGCTATGTGATTTCAAATCTGAATTGGGATAATAAGAAAGATTTAAGTAAATTGAATTAAGCATAGAACATACCATGGTTGTCTAAAATTAACATGGTATCAGAGCTATGGTGAAGAAAAAGCCCAAGAAAGTGTGAAAATAAATCACCAAAGAAGTTGAATAATTAAGGACCGGGATCAATGGTCTCCTCATCATACAAGGGGTTCAAGTCTGATGATAAGCTGACTGATAAGTCTGATTATCATGCTTGGAAAATGTCTTTGGATTTGACATTGGAAGACCAAGATTTCATGGATTATGTGCAGGGGAAGATCAACGAGCATCCATGAAATGCACCGGCTGCCACTAAGACAAAATACAAGAAAGGGGAATTCAAGGCGAAGAATATCATCATGGATTCTATTCATAAGCACTTGTTTGCTTATATCTCCAAGCTGGGCACATCTAAAGAGATGTATGATAAGTTGGTTAGCATGTCCAGGGCTAACAATTTGAAGGAGATCAAGAAAGGAAAAGGAGAATCCATCCAATCATATTTCATGAGGCTCACCGAAATAAAGAATGATTTCTTAGCTATTGGAGAAGCCATAACTAACTGAGAGCTCATTCTCATTGCTTTTGGAGGATGCCCTCGAGATTGGTATGTATTCAATACTACAATTCTTAATAATAATGTGATTCCCGATTTTGATTAATTGTTGAAAAGATGTGCTCAAGAAAAGACAAGGATGATGGAAAGACTCCAAACCCTCAAATGGGAACGGAAGCGACCCTAATTCCTTCTCCACTCATGCAAAGAAGAGGAATAATGCTGGTCTGAGAAATCAAAATCATGGAAGAACGGGTCCGAAAGGAAGAAGAGGAATTGTTACACTTGTAACAAGTTTGGTCATTATGCAAGAGAGTGCCCTAATAGAAGGGACTCTCCCGAAGATGATGGAAACAACAAATTCAGGGGGAATGGAAATCAAAGGAACAATAGGTTCAAAGGAAAGAGGAAGGATCCCTCTGATTGAAGTGGAAATGGGAAACCTTTCAAAAGTTCAAGGAATTCCAGGTATGATGAATCTAATGTTGTTGATAGGAAAAATGAATATATTCTTATATCTGCCCTCTCTGCTGCATCTCCTTTAGACACCCCAAAAAATTGGTTGATTGATAGTGGTGCCTCAAGGCACTTCACTGGATATAATGAAGCCCTCTCTAATTTGATTGAAAACGATACTAATTTGGAAATTATCCTTGGAGACAATACCAAATATCTTGTGAAAGGGACAGGGGCTCTGACCCTTCATCTAAATCAAGGTCAAGTCCTCTGCTTTCAAGATGTGTTTTACATACCTGACTTGAAGAAGAATCTAGTGTCTATCTCAAAAATGGAAGACAAAGGATTCAAGGTGGCATTCATTGATGGAAAGGTACGCATTTGGAAGAGGAAATTCAAAGAAGTGTTCACTCTTGGTTTTAGGGTTGATACACTCTATCAGGTTGGAGGAAGTCTGACAGGGGCCATGACACGTGACACAACTCTTCAATCCGAGCTATTGCACTGGAGATTTTCACACCTTCATTACAAATACCTTCCCGAAGCAAGGAAGGCGGTGACAAGGATGCTTGATTTAAAAGGTGATCATGAAGGTGTATGTCAAGGTTGTTCTGAATGAAAGCACACAAGGGGACCATTCCCATCAAGTGTCATGAATACATCTGATATTTTTCAATTGATATATTCTAATCTATCTGGTATACTGCCTGTAACATCCTTGGGAGGAGTTTCATATTATATCACTTTTATAGATGAATTATACCACAAGACTTGGATATACTTCTTGAAGAATAAGTACGAAGCATTCAAGTGGTTTTGTACCTTCAAGACCTTGGTAGAAAATAAAATAGGGAAGAAGATAAAAATTTTGAGGACTGATAATGGAACTGAGTATGAGGTTAATGAATTAAATGACTATTGCAGGGAAGCTGACATCAAGAGGGAGACCACCACTGTCTATACTCCCAAACAAAATGGTGTTACTGAAAGGAAGAATTGAACCATTTTGGAAGCTTCACCTGCAGTGCTTTATGACCAAGGTATTTCGAAGTTTCTATGGGGAGAAGCTACCAACACTGATATGTATGTTCAAAATAGATGCGCACATTCTAAATTGGACTCCAAAACTCCCGAAGAACTCTTCTCTGGTAAGAATCCCAATGTCTCTCATTTTATAGTTTTTGGAAGTCCCGTTTATTTAATGTGCTGAAATAAAAGAGGAGCAAGTTGGATGCTTCCGGGAAGAAGGGAACGTTTGTGGGCTATAATGAAACCTTGAAGGCATATAGAATCTATGTGCCTAGTCAAAGAGAAGTGGAGATATGCCATGATGTCACCTTCGACGAAGATGCTTCCCTCAGGAAATTCAAGGATCTTCCTATCTCAAAGGAATGCAAAGAAGAAAAAGAAGTTGGAAGGTAGAAGAACCGAAGGATGAATCGATTCCCGATGTTGAAGGTATGATGGATCCTATAGATCCACCTTATTCAAATAAAATAAGACCTTCGTGTCTAAGAGACACTCTTAAAGATGCTGAGGGACATACTGCTCCAAGGGGAACATTCCGTGAAAGTAAGAAGCCGAGTAGATACCAAGGGTACCTAACTGCCATGAGCACTATTGTACAATTTGAGCCCAGAAATTTTGAAGAATTTGTAAAGCATAAAGTTTGGAAAGATGCTATGCACGAGGAATATGAGTTGATCATGAAGAATGATGTCTGGGATGTGGTCCCTAGATCGAAGAACAAATATGTTGTCACCTCGAAATGAGTCTTTAAGATCAAGAATGGAACTGATGGAAGTGCTTGAAAGTACAAGGTAACATTTGTTGCCTGAGGCTTCTCTCAAAAGGAAGGCATAGATTATGATGATATATTTGCACCTGTTTCCTTCTATACCACTATCTGATCGATCATTTCCCTTGTTGCAACGCAAGGATGGAGTCTTCATTAGCTGGATGTGAAGGCTACATTTTTACATGGTTCAATCAAGGAAGAGGTCTATGTGTAACAACCTCTTGGGTTTGAAGTCCGAGATAGACACACATATGTATGCAAGTTGAAGAGATCCCTCTATGGGTTGAAGTAAGCCCTCGTGGCTTGGTATGAGAGGATTGATAACTACTTGAAAAAGTTGGTCTTTACTCGAAGTGATGCTGATCCAAACCTTTATTTTAATGTTGATAATGACAAGTCTCTCATTTTGGTTCTCTATGTGGACGAGCTCTTCCTAACGGGTGCTGAACCTCTCATTTATCAATATCAGAGGGAGCTAGCTTATGAGTTAGAGATGAAGGACCTAGGACTGATGCACTGTTTCCTAGGCTTGGAGGTTAGGAAAAATTCAGGTGAGATTTTCCTTTCTCAAGGAAAATATGTCGTGAAGCTGCTGGAGAGATTTGAGATGGTGGGCTGAAAGTCCGTGACTACTTTGATGGAACTCAACTTTAAGAAGTTGTGTGGAAGTGCTGTTGGGCTCGAGTTGGGAAATCCCACCGAGTATCGTTAACTTGTGGGGGCCTTGATGTTCTTAGTGAACTCACGTCCAAACATATGTTTTGCAGTGAACACGTTGAGTCATTACATGGTTGAGCCTCATCACATTCACGCGATTGGTGCCAATAATATCTTGAGATATCTTCGGGGCACAATCAACCATGGGATGAAACACACTTCTGGGAGTATAAGGCTCCATGGATATACCGATGCCGATTGGGAAGGAAGTGTGGTGGATCATAATAGCACATCTGGATGTTGCTTCACTCTAGGTTTTGATTCGATATCTTGGATGAGAAGGAAGCAAAAATCAATTGCTTTGAGCACTACTGAGGCCAAATACATTGCAGCGAGTATGGCCTATTGTGAAGATGTTTGGTTTAGAAAGCTCTTTAGTGATTTGTTTGGGCATGTGCTGGATACCACCATTATCCTTTTTTATAACCAAAGTGGGATTCATCTTTATGAGAATCCCATGTTTCATGACTGATCCAATCATATTGATATTAGGTACCACTTTGTCCAGGACATGGTACAACGAGGCGTTGCAAGGCTAAATCACATTAGGACTGATGAGAAGGTCACAAATATTCTCACAAAGCCCCTGGGGAAGGTAAAATTCTTAAACTTCCATGAGAAGCTTGGTATCGTGGACAGACCCTATTATGAGGGTCCCACTTGAGTTGGATTATGAGCTCTATGAGCTCTAGAGGGCTTAGGGATAGATTCTTGGAGTTATAAGAAACCACAGAGCAAGGTTCACCTTACCTTGTTGGTGTTATTATTCCCCACCATTATGATATTGAGCTAGTTCACCCTCTCTTTTATCTATGCCCCACAAGCATCCTACCCATGGAGTCTGGGACTCATGGGAAGTACCTTTCATTTGGCCAATGGGTTGGGAAATGAGGATAGAGACCGATAGCATGACTGATGGGCGCATCAAGGATTGTCGTACTCTCTATGTCTAGGATGGGATGTGTCCAATGACTTGATATGGGATCAATTTTAAATGAGGTTCTTACCTCTAAACCAACTTCGGGTCAGTATGTGATTCACTCTTGAGTCTGGTTGAGGTTTTTACCTCTAGACTGACTTCGGGTCAGTGGAAAGTGATGTCTTTGTGACTCACTCTCGTTCTCTGTTATGAATATAATTCATAACTAATGTAATAAATATAATTATTAAATAGTTAATTAAGGATTATGTAAATAGTGATTAAGTTAATGAAAGGGCATGTCTAAAAGACATGCCCAGTCATGAAAGGCCACCTGCATAGGTATATAAGAAGGGCCTCATTGTAACCTTCAATCTTATCTTATCATATCATATATAAATTTTATTAATAAATTATTATTATAAATACCTCTTGCATATTTTTACAATTTTAAGTCAACAAGTGTACAAGTTTTGTTGCTACAGTGGTATCAGAGCCATGGCACACAATATAGTCTTACAAGCCTATGAACGTAGTGTACGAGCCTATGAACATTGTTTACCATACAATGTGCCATTACGTGAAGATCCTGAAGAAAATGAAAAAACAAAAAAATTCAAGAAAAGCTTCAACAATTAGAAAATTCATGTACATAAGTTACAACCAATCTTAAATTTTTTTATAAAAAAATCCTTGATAAAGATGAAGATGAAGCTGGTCTTGATGAGGATCCAAATAAAGATGATGTGGATGAGGACCTGCTCAACTGCGGATGGAAAATATCAAACAATAAATATATTGAATTAACTGATCCTCAACGCACTTGCTGCCCAACAAAAAGACAACAACAGAGGCTGAACTTTTTACTCACGTAGACAAAGCTCTATAGTCATTTTATGCAAAACAAGACAAGTTCTCAACCTATCGCTGGAGTTTCTATTGATGAGGAAGATGTAGCATGAGAGTCATACAATGTGACATCAACAAATGACAAGGAAAATAAGACATTAAATAAAGAGGAGAGAGGTGTGGGGGTTTTGTTTGAAAGAGAAACGATAGAGAGGCAAAGTTGAAGTAGAAGGTTAGTCATGGCAGGGGGCGCAACCGAGCAATCAGAGGAGGTGGCTAAGGCCCTCAGAGACCTTCAACTTCATCAGCAATCTAACACAGATGGCCCTGAAGATGGATCTGAACCAGTTGAGGCAAAGAAAAAGAAGAAAAAAGAAAGAAATCTGGAATGCATGAGGAACTTAAGGTTCTGCATCTTTAAATGGCACAAATGAGGCAGCCACTACTATAGGGGGCATGGAAGATGATAGCGTGAAAGAGGGAAAGAGGGACGGGTCATCAGATGTCGCAAACAAGAGAAAAATAAAAAGTAAGAGAGAGAAGAAGGAACCCTTGGTGCAGACTGATCCTCCAATTCTTGTTGCAAATATTTTCCCTTCTGAAGACTTTCTAGAGGGCGAAATTCAGCATTACAAGGAAGAAAATATTTGGAGAGAAATATCAGAGGAAAAGTGTGAGCAGGAAATATTGGAAAATCCCATCTACAATGCTGTACATTAGGATGCAGAGGTGCATCGATAGGTGTGAAAATATATCAGGAATAATGTGAAACCGGGAATTAAGATGATTGACCTGTGCGAATAATTGGAAAACATGGTTCGCAAACTGATCCGAGTTAATGGTCTCCAAGCAGGCATAGCCTTTCCTACAGGGTGCTCATTGAATTGGGTAGCTGCACATTGGACACCAAACGCAGGGGATCAAACTGTCCTTCAGTATGATGATGTCATGAAGTTGGACTTTGGAGCACACATTGAAGGACACATAGTTGATTGTGCCTTTACAATAGCATTCAATCCAATGTTTGATCCACTCCTTGAGGATTCAAGGGAGGCTACGAATACTGGCATCAAGGAAGCTAGTATTGATGTTCGTTTAGGTGATATCAGTGCAACAATTAAAGAGGTTATGGAGTCCTATGAAGTTGAAATTAATGGAAAGATATGTCAAGTCAAAAGTGTATGGAATTATATCACTGCAATGACTAAGTCAGAAGACACCAGGGTTCCCCCAGTTGTGCCCCCTCCATCGGTTCCCAATGGCGAAAATTTCAAGGTCGCCTTGTGCCAGTTATTTGTGACGGAGAACAAGGAGAGAAATCCTCACACCATTCGCTGTGTTCTGCCCTCATTTCAATCACATATTCCACCCGATTTCCGCGTAATTGTTTTCACTCAAACTGCCTTATTCTCACTCAACCGTCACGTCCCAAGCAAACTGTTACCCTTCGCATCTCCGCCTTTTCTCACAGTTCTATCCCGTTGACCACGTGTTGTCTCCATTTCTAAACGATGTCGTCTTCTTGTTATCGCTTTGCCCCCTGCCATTGACGTAGTCCACTCTCGCCATCTTTTCCCATGCCATCATATCTTATAATCTCATTCATACAATTGTGTAACTTATATAATGTATAAGTTATATTATATAAAAAAAATATTAATTTAATTAATTAATTAAATTTAAAAAAAATATAACTATTATTATTATTTAAATAATAGAAATAATAATTATTTAAAATAAAAATAAAAAATAGAGAACCCAGTTCAAGACAACGTTACTGGAGAATTATACATGCCAAGGTATCAGTGACGAATTATATGTTCAAGATGACAACACAAGTGAAGAAACTTGGGAAGTAATTAAAGCAAAAGGGAATTAATATCCTTTAAAACTTTGAGGACAAAGTTTCTAAAGAGAAGGGCAATGTTATGAATAAAATTCATAACTAATGTAATAAATATAATTATTAAATAGTTAATTAAGGATTACGTAAATAGTAATTAAGTTAGTGAAATGACATGTCTAAAAGACATGCCCAGTCGTGAAAGGCCACCTGCGTAGGTATATAAGCAAGGCCTCATTGTAACCTTCAATCTTATCTTATCATACCATATATAAATTTTATTAATAAATTATTATTATAAATACCTCTTGCGTATTTTTACAATTTTAAGTCAACAAGCGTACAAGTTTTGTTGCTTCATTCTCCTTATTTCTTCTATTGCAGAGAAGAGCCAAAAAAGCAGTTACAACATGATGATACAGGGATTGCATGATTATATATGATAGTATACGATGGTACTAGATGACAGGATTGCACAGGTGGACAGATGGAGTTTTCCCTAGTTGAGAGGGAGTGTTAATTTTGGGAAGCTAGGTCCAAACTCCATGTTTCATTTATCATATGACGAAGATGATATTTTTGTTGGATTCCTCTTTCATAGAGGTGCAATATTGATCTAAAGATCATCTTGTTTGGATGAGAAGAACTTATATTTTGATTTTTTTTTCTCCACACATGTGCAAATTGTCAAGGTCCACCAGAATTGTAATGTAGGCTCACAAGCCCCAAAATATGTGTCACTCACCCCCAGTCATGGATATAAATTGGAGAGACATGATGCTCATTTAATCATCAACTCATCTCACACATATCTCTCTGATATGATTGGTTCATACATCGTAAGAGGCTTCTCTCTCCTCCACACATGTGAAACAAGTAGCTGAAAGTTGCAGACTGTTTTAGGGTTGTTTATGGAGCATTGATTGTGGGTCAAACCTTGTTGTTTGACTATGTTTTCTGCTCAGGAAATTCGATCTTCGAAGGCTGCATTGGAGGGAACAAAAATTGAGGTCATATTGTGGTAAAACACAACCCCCCCATTTTTGACTTATGTACTTCAAATAATGGGGGACCTTTTCTACAAAATTCTTGGCTAAACACCTTTTAGGATTTTGATAAAGTTAATTATTTTGTAAATTTGTCATTTTTCATTTTTTATCAGATTTCTATTTTGATTGTTTCATTGAATCTGGTTTTTTATAAGCTTTCCAATGATACTTGTTTCACTTCATTTGGTCAACCAGTTTGTAAATGGCACTCCTTTGAAGTTTTGATCATTTTCTCGCTCAGGTTAAAAAATGTATAAAAATGTACGATATTTCAAATTTTCACAATTAAAATAGTTGTCATTGTAAATATTAATTTTTTGCTAATTTTTACCTTTTTTTTTTTTTTTAACAGTCCTACAAAATGACCTAGCTAAATTATACAATAAACAAAAACATGTTTGAGGATCTTGGTAATTCACTCCAACTTGTTATTTAAAAAAAAAATTGCCAAACCCAAAACCCCAAAATTGCAAAAAGCTGAAGTCTAAATTGTAGGATGGTTAATCCCATGTGGGCCTCACTTCACAACAATCACTCTTCCAAAACAATCATGATTTACAAAAAGTGCTGCAAAAAATATGCGATTACAATATATCGCAATACCAAACATCTATTTTTATGCATTCATTTTAAAAAGGCCGAACTTCGATTACGATTGCGATTTGGTTTTCATGTGCCGTGTTAAATTTTTTTAATCATAAAATTCTAAAACTCCTTATGAATCTCGCTCACATCACCCTCCGTTGACTTAACCTCCACTCCTTATCTCTCCACCTTATCCCTCCTTATCACTTTGTTAATACTCCTCCCTCCTCCCTAAGCTCTCTCTCGCGTGGATTTTTAGTTTTATATTTTTAATTATTTAATATATAATAAATATTATATTTTTATTATAATTGTTTAATTATAATATTTTATTATAATTTTAATATAAATAAATTATAATATATTTATATTTTAAAAATAAATTTTAAATAAATCATTTTTATTAATTAATTTTTGCTTATCGTAAATTGAGATTAATAACATAATTGTAATTAATTAGCATTAATAAATTAATAACAGTGAATCTTATTTAGAATGAGAAATTAATTAAAAATTCTGATTTTTAGCCCAAGCAACAGAAATTTCGAATTTTTGTGAATTTTAATGTACCAACTTTAGAAGCTCATAAATGGAGTTTTACTTGGCCAAATGAAGCCGAGGATGGCTCATTAGAAAGATAAAATCATAGAGAACATTTCTAAAGTTTTTTCATCGATTTGACTATTTATTACCCAAATTGTTAAAATCGTCATAATTTTAAAACAAAATCACCTTCTTCGAAATATTTTCTGATTAATTGCTCACAACTTTTCATGCGCATCCGTATTCACATAATGATATCCTTGACCAATTGATCATCATGGTTCAATAGAAAGTCATATTCATTTTAATTATTTATTTCAATTAAGTCGAGTTGATCATTTTAATTTCTGTGATTTTACATTTGACGCGATTGTATTTTAATTTATTTTGATTTGTTTTTGCAGAAAAGTTAATAGATGAAGAAGAAAATATCAAATCACTTGATATCTAACAATTGAATAATATTTTTGAACCAATGAAAATTAAATGACAAAACGACTTCTTCAAACAATCCTTATATGAACAAATCCTTTAAATATTAGAAGCAGCATATTACAAAATGTCATACAGTTTCTCTTCATATCATAATTTTGGATATTAAATTCGTTGAATAGAGGATATGGTGTGAGAGGAGAGGTAACTTTAATTGATTTAGAAATGGACTAATAAATTGGTATTTACAGCCATATCATAGATATCATATTTAAATGCTGATTTCATTCTTGACAATGTATATGTACAATTTACTTGACAAGCAAAATTATCGTAGTTACATTTATCAATTTAGTTATTATTTGTTCCTCGCCTCTTATGGGTTGAATTTTCATTTCCTAGGTAATCGCTTACTCAAAATCGTCATATAACACCATTTATTGAATCAAGATACATAGAATCACTCTGATGTTAATAGTTAATTGTCTAAGAAGATTGTCGATCAATATCATTTTGAGAACTACTTCCTTGAAAAATGTTGATTGATGTATTTCATAGAGTCTCAGATAATGCTAGTATTCATTGTCAGTTAATTGAACTACTTCATCAGCTTGATATTCATTTAAAACAAACATATTTAAATCTCAAATATTTAAAACATCTTGCTCTTAGTTGGGATAGATTTATATCTGTCTAATTGAGATAGGATTAAAATAGTTTCTTTTGCTTGCATAATCGACAAGAGAAATGATCTGATGTCTCTTTCCCATTGATAGGTGAAAGTCATATTTTTAGCCAGTGGAGATTGAAAGAAGGTAACATGACCTAGTTAAACCAGTCCAATGATCTAAACGGTAGTAATCCATGCTAAGGTCCGGACTGTGTCATCCCCCATGTTGTGATGAATTTCCAGCCCATATTCACACTAATGGAGGCCCGAGACTTGCTTCCTTTTGAGTCTCTTACATCTAATATTATTTTGTTACAATGGTTCTTTAAACTTCAATTGTTGTATTTCTGGACGAGCATCTTCTAATACTTCACCATAAATAATAAAACACTTGTCTAAGGTAAAATTTAACGGTAAGAGGAATACTTCTGCATTTGATCATACTTTACAATTCATTCAAAATTTTTCAAATTCTACTTTTCATGATATTGATGAAGATATTTTATGCAGAATTTTTACTCTTACATTCTTGGAAAAAGCCAGAAGCTGGTGTCAATCATTTCCAGTTGCCTCAATCTACACTTGGGAACAATTTATTACAATTTTTCTTTGTAAATTTGATGGATATATCTACAAACATGCATGTGATGATGTTTAAAATTTAAAATTGAAGATAAACCTTCGAAAACAAAATTATTAAATTGGTTTTGACATATTTGCTCTCTTCCTTCCATTCATAATCTATGTGAAATTATTTCAAGCTTTGATCAATCTTCTTCTAATTCATTGACATAAGTGAAAATTCCAATATGGAGATACAAACAAATGATGATGAAGAGGCCTCTATTGTGTATAATCAATTCTTTCAATTATTGTACATTTCCTACAATATTGAGAAAGATCAAGGTGCACCTTCACATGTCCATGAATCTCAGTCATGAAGCTTGACAAATTTCACTGATCAATTGCAAGAAAATATTAGCAATAGTATTGAAGAAGATACCGCTTTGAAATTTGAAAATCAGTATGCATTAGAATCAGAAAATGAGATCATAATCCGGAAAGTACCAACAACGATTAAAGTTTCCAATAATATGCAATCTGTTGTACAAATTTATGAATTCTCTCATGATGGGAAAATTCCAAATTCATATCAATAAAGCAACATTATTCAAGAAAGTATAAGTAGCCAAGAAAATGATCTTAAATCTTAAAATTGCAATGAAGAATATACACCAGAGTGTTCAAATAGAGACATTTTCAAATGCATTGTTTCAGATTCATATTTTTCTCTTTATCCTGATAATTTTTCTAATAGTAATTTAACCTCTCTTCACATTAAATATATTTCAAAAAATAGAGGGGCTGATCTAAATGAATTACCGATTAGTTTTTATCAAGATAGAGAATTAATTAATGATCACTCTTCTGAATTTAATGAGCATGAACTTAATATTCCTTCTTGTTTTGATACATTGAATAAGATCGAAGGAAATTCTAATGAATGTCTTGAAGTCATTTATGATAGCTAATTTGACATTGAGGATATTGATTTGTCTTCTTTACAATTGAATTCTCATGATCAAAGTATAGTCACATGTGAAAATGAAGAACAATATAATTTAGAAATTGTTCCAAATAGTTCTCATTTTCAAGCAAATAATTATACTTATGATTTCAGCATTCAAGAAACCATTCCAATCTATGATTTATATGATGATCAAGCTCGCATTCCTATTCAGAGTCATATCCTTCTCTCTAATTCACAAGTGGGTATCAACAATCATTCTAATTGCATTATTTTTCCCAATTCTTGTGAAGAAGAAATTACTTTAAGTCACTCATAATTGTGTTGTAACAATAATTGTAACACTAGTGTAAACTATGATTCTCCCCCTTTTTTTTATTTTTTTATTTTTTATTTTTATTTTTCAGATTTATTTTCTATTTTTAGTCCTATATTTTTAGATACTTTGTGCTGGAATATTTAGCAGCTCAATATTTAACACTCAATTGATGCATTGCCTCAAGGGAAAAATCAAGATTCAAATTATAATTGTGAACATCAAAAGTTATTAAACTTCCAATTTCAATTGATGTTCATTCCTTATCAATTACTTTTTACTTCTAAAGAGGAGTGCCAACAAGAAAATATATTTTCACAATATGACCAACAATCTAATTCAATTAATAATCTTTTGTTGGATCTAGCACACTTCCATCCGTTTTTCATTGAATTATTTGAAAAACATTTGGAAAGTTTTTCTTCACGGAAGATTGTTAATAATTTAGCACTTAAACATAACACTAAAGAAATCACACATGCCATTGTTTCTGAAAGATCATTTCTACAACCTGGTCTGTCATCTTCTCTTTCAAACCTCTCCCACTCAATAATGGAAATCCATCCAGGTTTCTATGATCCAATTGAAATTCAGTTGGAAAGGACATTTCAAGAGAAGGTAACGATGAATAATCTACTAACAATAATTATATATTCTGCTTTTAGATTTAGTTTTTGTAGTTTAATTATATTTTCATTTTTACTAATGTTTGACATGTATATACATGTAGGAATTAAAATGCTTACATAGTTACATTGAAAGTATGACTATACCTAGTTATGTTTCCTTCATTAAGTTAGAAATAGGAATAGATTAATTTTCTTTTCTGTTTGCATGTATTTCATTATTTCAGATTTTCAATAAAACAGGTAATGAATCCAATTTCTTTTGGGCATCTCATTTCAATTATAGAAAATCAAACTAGAGCATTTTAGAAGCTCTTGAATTACCTGATCATACTTATTTGTCAAGCCTTAAAATTTATTGTTTTTCAAAATTCATAACATTGATCATACATGGAGAAATTCTAAGAATTTTCTATTACTTGAGAATTTTTTATTCACAAGTAATTCTAAGAACTCGTTATTACCACTCTTGCCTTTTGATTTAATTTTGGAAAGGATGAAATTAAAATAAAAATAAAAATGCATGACTTAGCATTTTAGATTAAAATAAGAAGGTAATGTTGAACTTATGCAAATTTTGAGAAAATTTGGGAGAACTTGAAGCTTCAAAGAGGTAAAACTTACAATCAAAATTATTCGAGGTATGTGTTTACAAGTTCATCATCATCTATTATTTATTTTTATTTCAAAGGTTATTTCTTATTTCTATTTTGTTTTTTGTGCAAATCTTCATTAACTTGATTATGTAGATATGAGATAAGCAAGCAGCGAACCCTTGTTTCCAAAATATGCAACATGTTCAGAGAATTATTTATTATTTCATTTAAATTTGAAAGATATCTAAATTTTTCTTATATTGAAATCCTGATAAGTCTTGATAATTGTCGGAATAATCATATCAGATCATTTTATTTCACAACTCTCTTTATAAGAAATTTCTGATAAAATCAATTTCCAATAAAAAATTTCGACATTTAATTAAATTATTAAAGGGTTATTTATTATAAAACAAAGTTAAATCACTCACTTGCTTTTTGAATTGAATACTTTAAAGAAATCATCGACTCCACATATGACTCATTATATATCGCATTTCGCATATCCAATAGTTAATCTCTCCAAATATTGCGATGATCACACAATTATGGACTCGATGCAAAATTTAAATCAAGTTCATAAAAATATCGCGTCTATTCAATCGAAATAATGGTAGGAGAATATGTTTAAAAAGTCCCGATGTCCCGACCTCGATATGAGATTAAATCCATATAATAAAATATCGGGTTTGTTTTCAATCGACATATGAACACATAACAAGTTGTTTGAATTGCAATGTGAAGCAGAAGAGTAGGGGAACAATGAGGACCGTTAGATCTGAGTGAGATCAACGGTGGAGTCTAAATCACACCTAGCAAGGTTTCGCATATCAGAAATTTTAGTGGTTATTGTTAAGACCTTGCCGGTAAATTATATTAGTTGTGATGTGATAAAAGACAAGGTAAGGATATTCTGATGCGATGCTACAAATATCACATATCGCACGAGATAAGTAATATGTTAAATGATAAAAGTTGCAACGAGCGATGTAGAGTTCTCTGCGAATTGCGAAATCACAAAATCTCAAAATTGAAAAAGAGTTAAGTTTTGAAATCTGCGAGAAGGTGAATTATAAAAGATGCGAATTGCAATCATGCATGATTGGTCACCATTTGTGTGGGCTGCAAAACCGAAATTCCGCGCATATATTTTCATATTTGTACTCACGTTGTATCAGTCATTTACCGCATTTTCATTATCACAAGAATAATATCGACGTTTAATTTCATTCACAAGCTTTAAATCTTCCGATATGACTATTCTCCGATATCACATTCATCCATTCGCAGTGTCCCATCACATATGCTCATTTCGCGACATTGCCGTCACAATAATTATATCGCATTGCTAAACTCAAATGAAGCTTTGTCTTTAAGATCTTTTGATGTGATAAAATTTGATATTTGGCTTTTTCACCATTACTTTTTAATTATTATATAAAATTCTCAATCACATAGCGGAAAAAGTGGAAGTCGCAGATTTTAAGTTATGCACGGCAAAGAATCTCGCGATGCAAAAAATTTAGAAAGGTAATGTATCAATGATTAATTCATATTTTTAATTTTCTTTTATTCTAAATTTTTCTCCATACTTATCATATAAAGATTCAAATCCTCTTTATATATTGTTACATTATTCTGGATTCTGAATCAATTTCAATACTTTGTGGCTAATATATAAATTTAGAATGAAAGAAGCAAAAATAACATTCATTGCTACAATTCATAAAGAAGCATAACTTCATCCTTATTTCCGATGGATTCAATTTATTTATGATTCCTTGAACATGAAACATTGATTTCCTTTAGTTAAGTGCTTGTTTTACTTTAGATTTAATAAATAATGATTTTGGGTCAATAAAACTTCTTCATGCTATTAATTCTAATTAAAGAAAGAAGCTAAATTGCATTGGAGAAAATCATCTTTCTCAGGTAAGTTAAATGCAGTTCTCCAATGGTAAGTTTCATGTGCCCACTTTCATTTATTTCCATTTCTTCATATTTTTGTTTTAGTTTTTGCTGATCTCGAACTCTATTTTCAGGTCTTCACGAACCATTCGCACCTCTACTAGATCAGTTTTCAAAATTTCTTTTTTCTCTTTGAGATTCTTGAGAGAAGTAATAATGATCCTCATCAAATCAGCTAGACTGGGGAGTTTCTAAACTTTTAGTCTATTTATTTAAGCATTGTTTTTATTAGAAAACATTTAAGATGCTTTTATGCAGGTTTTGTCTTGAAAAATAAAATTTGCAACAAACAGAAACTTCTCATTCAACATATTATCTATCATAATTTCTTTTCACCTTCTACATTTTGAGAATCTCATTTTTATATAACTCTACAAGATAAAAAATTTAAAATCTCAACATAGGAATGAATGTACATATGCTTAATTTCTTTTATAATCCTTTGTTGAGAAATTCATATAAATGATTTTGTTAGAGTTTAGCTTTTAAATTTTGTTTTTCTTTCAATTGTTTCTTTCTTCATTTTTTTTATTTGCTGATTTATTTCTTATTTTAGTTTAGGAATTATTTTCCTTTTGTTTTCAGTTTTGAATTGATTTTGGTGACTTTGTCATGATTTATGTGAAAGGAATTTTTCTTACTTTATAGTTGTTAATATACACGGGAAATATTTTACTCTATCCATTTAAGTGGATTTTGTTTATCATTAAAGGCATATCTTTATGGAACCATAAAGCCATCTTGTTTTAAATATTTTTCATGGAGGAACACACATCTTTTCTAAGTGATCGAGTTTATTTTTTTAAGGAAAGAACTGATTTGAGTTTAATTCAATGAATCCCTCCTACCCCTCCACATAAAAATCCTCTGGTTGATAGTTGCAGGGAAATAATTTGGAGCAAACATTATGAAATTACTATGTCCATTAAACATAAAATCTCTATTACGATCCCACTTCTTTCACTCAAATACATCATAAATAAAAAGTTTGCAAATGCGCTTATCAAAAGAGTAATAAAAACAGGAAGTATGAGAAATACAAGTAAACCCGTAGGGCTATGGACGCTCACTGGTAGCGGGACTAGGCTTGTATGGCATAAAAGACAACTTCGCCGGGGTACTGTTCAAGCTCGCTGACAGCGAAGTGATGTCAAAAACAATCACAAAATGGATATATGCTTTATCAAAAAACTCCTATTTCTACCTTCTATTTTTTCACATGAGGAAAATTTAAAAAATAAATTTCTCCAAACTTGGATTCATCACTTTTAATCAAGTCTATTTTAAGTACTTATCTTTACAAAATCACATTGCTTAATCTATTTATGTGGGACCTATGGAAATGTTTTACTATTAAACGATTTCGTGATTTCCATTATTTTTAACCTTTGGGTAAATTTAAGTTCAATACCTTTAGTCAGAGATAACTGGTTCTTCTTCCGCATGTCGCCATTGTTGTGGTAAAACACAACCCCCCCATTTTTGACTTATGTACTTCAAATAATGGGGACCTTTTCTACAAAATTTTTGGCTAAACACATTTTAGGATTTTGATAAAGTTATTTTGTAAATTTGTCATTTTTCATTTTTTATCGGATTTTTATTTTGATTGTTTTATTGAATCTGATTTTTTATAAGCTTTCCAACGATACTTGTTTCGCTTCGTTTGGTCAACCGATCTGTAAATGGCACTCCTTTGAAGTTTTGATCATTTTCTTGCTTGGGTTAAAAAATGTACAAAAATGTATAATATTTAAAATTTTCACAATTAAAATAGTCTTCATTGTAAATATTATTTTTTAGTTAAATTTTAATAATTATTTTATTTTATTTATTAACGGTCCTACAATATGACCCAGCTAAATTATACAATAAACAAAAACACGTTTGAAGATCTTGGTAATTCACTCCAACTTGTTATTTTAAAAAAAAAATTGCTAAACCCAAAACCCCAAAATTGCAAAATGCTGAAGTCTAAATTGTAGGATGGTTAATCTCATGTGGGCCCCACTTCACAATGATCACTCTTCCAAAACAATCACGATTTACAAAAAGTTTCACAAAAAATATGCGATATATCGCAAATCACATATCGCAATACCAAACACCTATTCTTATGCATTCATTTTAAAAAGGCCGAACTCCGATTGCGATTGCGATTTGGTTTTCATGTGCGATGTTAAATTTTTTTATGATAAAGTTCTAAAACTCCTTATGACTCCCGCTCACATCACCCTCCGTTGACTTCAACTCCACTCCTTATCTCTCCACCTTATCCCTCCTTATCACTTTGTTAATACTCCTCCCTAAGCTCTCCCTCTCATGTGGATTTTGGGTTTTAAATTTTTAATTATTTAATATATAATAAATATTATATTTGTATTATAATTGCTTATTTTTTAATTATAATAATTAATTATAATTTTAATATAAATAAATTATAATATTTATATTTTAAAAATAAATTTTAAATCATTTATTTTTATTAATTAATTTGTGTTTATAGTAAATTGAGATTAATAACATATTGTAATTAATTAGCATTAATAAATTAATAACATTAAATCTTATTTAGGATTAGAAATTAATTAAAAATTCTGATTTTTAGCCCAAACAACACAAATTTCAGATTTCTGGGAATTTTAATGTACCAACTTTAGAAGTTCATAAATGGAGTTTTACTTGGCCAAATGAGGCCCAGGACGACTCATTAGAAAGATAAAATCATAGAGAAGATTTCTGAAGTTGTTTTATTTCCATATTTGATCATTTATTGGGCCAAAAATTCAGCAGAAGATCAAGCTACGAATTTTCAAAACAAAATCAATTTTCTGAGTTTTATTTTTTGTATTTAGTTTGCCCACAGTTTTTTCTAAGTGCAGATCCATTCGTCAATGATATCCTTGACCAATTAGATAATCACATGTGTTAGCCACTGATAAATTCTATTATACCAAAAAGTGGCTAATTTTGTTCTTCAAAAACTTCAAGAGATTTAATTCCCCTTTGAAAACCTATCATCTTTGAATTTTTTCTGAAGATACCTAATATTTTAGTTAATCTTCACTGTTGTTTCCCTCATAAACCTGAAAAATCTGCTGATTTCTTAAAGAAGACTGCTGAAAAACCCATTTTTCTCTTCATTTCACCCCTCCTTTCACTCATAAATAACCTCATTTTCATCTCCTTCTTCCTTCATAAAATCCCTCCATAAACCTCATTCAATCTTCAGAATCACTAAAAAATCCCTTTTAAACCTTATGCTTCTCTGATATTTGGTTTAAAAATGCCTTATTTCCTCTATCGGAACCTTCAAATTGCCTTAAAAACTCTCTTTTTAGGCCAAAAATACCCTTTTTGCATATGAAATTCTCCTAAGCCCCCGAGGGCTTAACTCCTGTAGCCCTCTGCTTCATGAGACCTTAAGCCCCGCAAAAAGGCGCTACAAGGTCTTAAACCCCCGTCGGAACCCTCATTTACTTTATTTCTTTGTTATTCCATAAGCCTGACTAGTTTAACTTCTCGATGAAGATCCACCGTTGATCTTTACAGATCAATGGCCCTCACGGCGCTCGATCTCTGTCCAATCTCCTGCCTCATATCCATTTCATCATTCCATCTTCAAATCTAGACCGTGAAATATTTTAAATCCTACGGTCTAGGTTAGACCCGACAGGCCCAACTCCTTGGGGACCTACCGTCCACCATGTATAAACCTCGCCTAATTAAATTGCGACACCTAGACTCCACTAACTCCTCAATGCGCAACTTCCCCCGTCTTGTGTGATCCGCACCGTCAGATCTCGGACCTTCGATATGATGGCTCACAATCAATTTCGCGTTCTTTCTGCATCTTGGGTTTAACACCGAAAAGCCGCGCGATATGGGCAGTTTTCAAAAGACGCATGTCAAACAATGTATGGAATTGTGTTGTTTTGAAAAAAACCGCTTGCCTCCCTCAATTCCGCGCGAATACCACCAGTTGATTTCCGCTTACCATCATCCTCCGCAAGGCATTTTCTCATGTGATCTCTGCCGTCCATTATTCTCATCCAACAGCTCGGATCGTTTCCCGATCACAATCCTTTTTCCATGTGCTTTTTCTCCCAAACGCCCCTCCAAATGGTCCCGACCGTCGATTAATCCAAATCTACGGCTTTGATTTAAAATCCTCCCATTTGTCCTCCATCTACTCTCCAAAGGACATCATCCTAAGATCCTGACCGTCCATCATTTGAATCCAACGGCCCAGATCACCCTGCGACCCTAAAAATTCATTTAAATCCTTTTTCACTCCCGATTAAGGTTTTCTCCCTTTCTTTACAATTTCCTCCATTTTGCCATAACATTTCCCCTTTCGTATTATAAACTCCCTGATCAATATTAGCAGTTAATCAATCTAGATCAACGGCCCGGACCTAATCCAAACACCATTCACCATCTAGCCTCCTGTTGAAGCCTCGAAAATCGCTGCTACAACATTGGGGGATAAACACCCGGTCCGGACCTTAATACAGTTCCTTTTCCGTTTATGATAGTGGCTCCGACTGGTTTAACTAGGTCCAGTTACCTTTTCCCTATCGCTATTGGTTTATGATGTGTCCTTAACTACCAATAGACAGGGATATCAGATCAATTCTGCTTGGTGATCAGGCAAGAGAATGACCCTTAAGCTGATTTGGGTTCAGCCAAACCACAACTAAGATTTTGCCTCTTCGAGAAGAGGACTTAAAAGAATGTAGAAATTAATCTAAATGCAAA
Organism: Pinus albicaulis; assembly: GCA_034641835.2. Lineage (NCBI taxonomy): Eukaryota > Viridiplantae > Streptophyta > Pinopsida > Pinales > Pinaceae > Pinus > Pinus albicaulis. Next base: position 50,646 of record JAXQQM020071979.1, read on the forward strand.
CTTATTCTATAATGCAAGCAAAAAGAAACTAATCTAAATCCTGTCTCAATTAGGTAGATGAAAATCTAACCCAACTAAGAGCAAGATAATTAAGTAATGAGGATTAAAATATGTCTGGCTTTTAATTAATGTCAAACCAACGAAGAAATTCAATTTAGCTCACATTTGTGAGTACCAAAACATATTCTATTGAGACCATTTGACTGAAATAATAAATCAACAACACTCCGGAAGAAATTCACAAAAATGATATTAATTATCAAATCAATCAAGCCAATAATTAAACAATAATATGTGGAAGAAATTCACAACATATTATTATTTAAAAAATCAGTTTTGTAAGACAGATTTCTGAGGAAATCGTTACTCAGAAATCAGAGTTAAATCCATAAGAATAGAGATACATAACAATTTGAGACAAATTATCCATATCAACAGAAATGCATAAACATGAATAAAATGAAACAACAATTTTATTAACATAAAAATGAAACTGATATTTGATACATAAATGCCAAAAATACCAGTTAATTGAATCTGCTTCTCTAATCCTGGTCTCTAACAATACTTTAAATTACTTGAATTTCTGCTTTCAAGACTAGAGCTGCAGAAATGCAAACTCTGCCCATCATGCATAATTCAAGATATAAAGAATAAACCCTCATTAATGTTCAGATATGAAACTTTCTCTCCTCCCCATCTACAACTCTAAATTCCTATAACATAAATGCTTTTAGAAGTCTGGAATTGCAGAGGAGAGCAGCCCCTTTTTACATTTTGCAATCTGCAATTTATAATCCTCCCAAAAATATTTTTAAAAGAGAGTTTGTTGAAGAAAAATCTGCCCAATCCAACTTTAATTGCTCAAAAATTCCAATCTTTAATTGTTGGAGTCTTCTCATTGATTGCAATCTTTTTCCTCAATATCCCTTCTATTGTTTTTTCCTGCAAAAAAAAATTGAAATGTATTAAGATGCAACAATAAAATCCAAATATTATTTCTAACATTAAAACAAATCCAATCAAATTCTATTTAAATAAATAAAAAGGAAATTTGAGCTTCTTATTGATACTCATAACGATCTTAATTAACCAAGGATAATATTGATGCATGAATCTGCAATTAGAAGAGGCTGGGAAAATGAAAATGAAGAAAACAAAACTCAGAAAATTGATTTTATTTTTAGAAATTCGGAGCTTGATCTTCTGCCTTATTTTTGACCCAATAAATCATCAAATCTGTTAGTGAAACCTCCTCAAAAATGTTCTCCTTGAGTTTATCTTTCCAATGAACTGTCTTGGGCCTCATTTGCTCAAGTATAACTCAATCTATGAGCTTCCAAAGTTGATGAGTCAAATCTGGCATAAATCTGGAAATTCTGTTTGCTGGGCTAAAAATCAAAATTTTTAATTAGAAATTTAATCTTAAATTAGATTCTAATTATCTAATAATTAATTCTAAATTAATTATTAACTAACTAACAATTAATTCAGTTACAAAATTAAATTAATATACAAATGATTTAAAAACGTTAATTTAAATATGATTAATATTATAGTTCAAATTATATTAAAATTATAATAAATATTATAATTATAATATAATTATTATAATATAAAAAATATAAAAATTAATTTACAAACCATTGGAATCAATCCAAACCTAAAACCCATAAAACAAACCATTGAAATCAATCTAAACCCATTAATTCATCGACGTGAAATTATGGAGGGATATGGTGAGTGGAGTGTGAGGTGAGGGTGATGTGAGGGTGAGTGAGGTGGAGATACGTGAGGCATAAGGGATGAAACAAAAAAAGAAAAAAACAAACTTTATATTAAAAAATTTTAACACATCGCATATCGCAAGAACCTTGGATGGGGGTTTTTTAAATGTGCATGTTCTAAAAATTGCGATGGATCCAAAATTGCGATATTGCGATATGCGATGGATCCGAAATTGCAAAATTGCGATCTTGCGATATTGCGATATTACGATATGCGATGGATCCGAAATTGCAAAATTGCGATCTTGCGATATTGCGATATGCGACGAATCTGAAATTTGCGATCTGCGATCTTCGACGAATCTGAAATTTGCGATCTGCAATCTGCGACAGATTCTGAAATTTGCGATCTGTGATCTGCGACGAATTCTGAAATTTGCGATCTGTGATCTGCGATGGATTTTGAAATTTGCGATCTGCGACGAATCTGAAATTTACGATCTGCGATCTGCGAGGGATTCTGAAATTTGCGATCTGCGATGTGCGACAGATTCTGAAATTTGCGATTTGCGATCTGCGACGAATCTGAAATTTGCGATCTGCGATCTGCGACGGATCCGAAATTTTTTTTTCTTTTTTAATTTTTTTTAAAATTTTTTTATTTTTATTTTTTAATAATATATATTTTTTAATATTAAGTTTTTCTAAACTACAGCTACTCTGAAAATAAATAAAAAGAATAAAAATAGCATTTTTAACCCAGACTTAAATAAATGATGGGACTTCAAAGGAGTACCATTTTTAAACCAGTTGACCAAATGAGGCGAAACAAGCGTCAATGGGAGGCTTATAAAAAATTAATTCTAACAAAGCAATCAAAACAAGAATTCAAAGAAAATGAAAAATTAAAAATCGTGTAGGATAATCAAATAAAATAAAAATCTGAAAAGGCGTTTAGTAAAAATTTTATAGAAAGGGTCCCCATTATTTGAAGTGAAAAAGTAAAAAATGGGGGGGTTGTGTTTTACCACAACAATGGCGACACACGGGAGAAGAACCAGTTATCTCTGTTTGATATGAATGAGATTTTCCTAAAATTCAAGTAAAAATAATTAAAGAAAAGAGAATTATGCTTAAAATGCTTGACTAGGTTCATTAGTCTGAATAAAAGAAAAAATCATCTAACTGTAATTTTTCTTAAAATTCCTCATAAATTAAAATATTTCAAAACTCTATATCAGTCCTTAATTAGTTGTAGAGATAAAGCAGGGGTCACTTTACAGCTTAGCTTTTAAAATATACCCATTTGTCACAAGTAGAGCCACTGTTGCCAGCAAACATCTATAGTCTCGACAGGGTTACCTTTTAACCACCAATGATTCAGAATCCCATCTCTTTAAGAATTATTGACCTAGAGATAAATCCATTTATATTATTTTTATTTTTTTTTATTTTTTTATTTTTTTATTTTTATTTTTATTTTTATTATTTTTTAATATTATAAATCTTAAAAGTCATTGTCCTGGTTTGGTAGCCAGATAGTTGACAATGCCATTCACTGGTTATAATTGGACTGAACAAGCTGGCTCGTGATGAGACCCCTTGTCTTATAATTGTTTGCAATCATAAGCCATTACCCTGGTTTGTTTAGCAGTGTTGGTAATGTCAGCCTATTTTTCCCCTATGATCATGGTAAGCAGGCTCATGATAAGACCTCTTATCTTTTAAGTTTAAATATATCTCTGGATTATACTCTAGAAAAATAAGACTCTTTGGGACAGGGAGAATCATTGACTCCTTAAGAGTTAAGAATGACAATTTTAGAGTTAAAAGGTGCTTTGTTGTAAAGTGTCTTTACTTGGTTAAAAATAACTTTTCTTGACTGATAATAGAACTTTGAAAGATCTTAATAAAATATTGAAATCTCAAAATGATTACAATTTTGATGAAAAATAAATTTCTCCAGATTTTATGATACTTTGTCAACTTCTCTAAATTGGTAATCTCTTCCTTAAATATGTCTACCTTTATAATAAGAAAATCAAACTTTTAGTAAGATATTTAAGAAAAAGCTAATAGATGACTATTAACAATTTTTCTCCATGTATGCTGACCATAGTTAGGTAACAAGAAGGCCTTCCATATAAATCATGGAAAAGTCACCAAAATCAAAACTGAGAATCAAAGGAAAAGAATTCTTATTCTAAAATAAGAAAGAAATTAACGAACAAAAATAAAAATGAAGAAATTTTAAAAATGGAAAGGAAAATCCAAGTTTCGCAAGATAAACTCAAACAAGAATGTTTATACCAATTTCTCAATAATATGAAGAAAGAAATAATCGTGTAATCAATCCTTTTTATGTAGAGATTTAGAAAAATCATACCTTGCAGGGTTGTAGTGTTTTAGGCTTTTTAGATAGCAATGACGATAAAATTCAGCCACAATGAGTACTTTTTGTCTGATATCAATCTTTTTGTTTCCAAGCATCATCTTAATCATTTTCTAATAAAAATGAATGCTTAAAGAAACAGATTAAAGGTTCAGAAACTTCCTAGCGTAGCTGTTTCAATGAGGATTATCGCTGCTTCTTGAAATTAAGCCAGGAGAAGAGTATGGACTTCGAAAATATGATCTGGCGGAGGATTGGAAGCTTTTATGAAGAGCTGCAAAACAAATTTATATATCAGAAAAATAAAAATGAAACTAAAGTAATGAAATGGAAATAAATGAAAGTGGGTACATGAATCTTACCATTGGATGATTGCTTCTGATCTTACCTAAAAGGTATCAGTTTCTCCAAACTAGCTAACTTCTTATTTTAATTAATATTAAAAACATGAAGAAGTCAAACTAACCAAAATCTTATAACCCAAAATAATTATTTATTTTATTTACACTAAAGCAAGCAGTAAAATGTAAAAATGGAATGCTTAGTGCTCAAGGGAATTGAAATTAAAAGAAATGCATCAAAAATGAAAATGCGAATTTGCAGTAACGAATGTTTCTCAAAATATTATAAGTTTCATATAAAATCCATGATTTTATAAATTGTCCAGAATCAAAACCAAATCCAAAATAATAAATGAAAATAGAGATGTCTTGAATTCCTTTTTAAATTATGGAATTATATATTTAAAACTGAAATACATGAAAAATCGGAATGATTTGAATATACTGCAAATCGGTCATTATTTGCTTTCTTACCATAGTGGTTACCCAAGCTTGCTTTTAAAATAACACATCGTCATATTGGATGATTCGCATCACATGTTTCTTCACCATGCTTCGAGTTTAATTTGCAAAACTTCACCTTTGTTGCTATGCCATGTATCGATTACATGTTAATGGCTCAGAGGCATGCAATGGAAACTACCACATCAAAGATTGCAAATGGAAAATTACCGACATGAAAACATATAATGAGAAGATGTGCGATAAGATAGAGCGATCGCATCGTTGAAGAAATATTATATCGGGGATCAGGGCATATTTATGATAATGGAAGTATATTCAACTACAAACCTCCGATATGCAAAATGCGATATGGCATATGAGTGAGGTAATACATCGGAGATCTTTTATGACCAATTTTTTATCAAAACTGCTAAGAGCTACTTCCGATGAAACATTTCGCTACAAATGGTTGTGAAGTGGATGATGTGATATCGGAATGAAATGATTGACGAAGATGAGCATGCTGAGAATATTGAAAACATTTTCACTGAAGTATCAGCGATATGAAAATCATGTTGAATCCTATAATATTGCTTGAAATTTCAATTGGGTTTTCTGATGGTTGAAAGCAAAGTTAAAAATGCTTAAATTCTCTAAATAAAATTTCCTTGAACCTGTTGCAAATTTGAACTGGGTTTGCTGCTTACTTCAAGTTTTGAAAACAAATGAAAACCTGTAATTAAAACAGAAAAAGTATCAACAATAAACTAAAGAAAAGATAAACTAATAATAGATGAAAATGAACTTGTAAATGCATACCTGGAAGGAAATTGTCTGTAGATTTTACCTCATGAATCTTCAAATTCTTCCTTCGATTTATCAAAATTATGACTTTGTTCAAAATCATCTCATTATTTATTCTAAATCGGAGTGAGCAATCAGCCTAAATAAAATCTGCTTGTTTATGTACAGGAAATATAAAATTTACCAGAAATAAATATGAAAATAGTTTTCCCTTTTGAATTGAAACAACAATTTATTACCTCTGCTAATTCTGAATTGACTTGAGAAAAATCTATATTGTTATAGTAACTATTCAATAATGCCTTTAGTAAATAAATATGATGCGTATTACAACATCAGATAATAAACTAAAGTTCCGAATGGGATTAAAGCCACTAATTGTGGAAAAATGTCAAAACAGATTTGAATGTGTGCACACAGCAAAATGGACATCCTAAAGGTCAGCTTAACAAATTTAGAGGAAGATATTATGAACTTCATATGAATACCACGAAAGGTTAGACTGACTAATAATGATTGATTCATAATTAAGCTTATCATAGACAGTCATACATTTCATGGGATAATGAGATCATGAAGCTTTTATATCCTCAAAACCTTTATCATATAAATTTCAAAAGAAAATATTAGAAGAAAATCCCGAAATTAAGAAAAGTGGCTTTGAGGCGATTGATGCCAAGTGCAACCTTAATTGAATTTAATCAAGACATTATTCAAAAAGACAGAGCATAGGTATTGCTGTAAGAAATTTAAAAATGAAAGCAAGAATTAAAATTTTCTGATTGGGAGAATCACTGAACATGTGTGAAAATGGCTGATTGTTTTGTTTTATTTTTAATCTACAAAACTCTTGAAAATAAATTAACTATATTAACTCTACTCCTATTCTAACCATATTTTTGAAAAATGACTAGGTATAGTCATATTTCCAGTGTAACCATTTTCTCATTTTAATCCCTGCATGTATGTAAAATTCAAATGTTAGTAATAAAAATAGAAATCTAATTGAACTAAGAAAATTAAATATGTAAGTAGAATGTACAACTATTGTTAGAAGCTTATCTAAAATCTCCTTTTCATGAAATTTTCTTTTCAATTGAATACCAATTGGATCATAGAAATCTGGATGAATTTCTATTAATAATTGGGAACTGTTCAAAAGAGGAGATGAAAGGCCAGATTATGGATATGAGCTTTCAGATTCAAAGGCCTGGAAGAAACTGTTAGTGTTATGTGTAAATGTTAAGCTATTGACAATCTTCCATGAAGGAAAAATTTCCAGATATTTTTCAAATGAATTAATGAAAAATGGATGGAAATCTTTTAAATGAAATGGAAAATTATTAATTAAATTGGATTGCTGGCAGATTTCTAAAAATACATTCTCTTGTTGATATTGCCTTTGAGAAGCTAGAAGCTTTTGATAAGATATCAACATCGATTGAAATTGAAATTGAAATAGCTTTTGATTATAATATAAAACTTCAATTTTCCAACAGGGCAATGTATCAATTGAATGTTTTATAATAAAGTGCTCAATATGCCAGCGTAATGTATCAAAAATCTGAAAAATAAAATCTGAAATTAAATCTGATTTAATACAAAATAATTGAGGAAACAAAAATAAAATGAAATCACTATTGTTACAACTAATGTTACAACACAATTGGGATTGTTTTGAAATAATTTATTTTTCACAAGGATTGACCAGAATTATGGAATTTGAGTAATTTCGAATTCCAACTTGTGAATTAGAAAGAGATTTATGATTATGAACAGGAATGAAAGCTTGATCATGATATGAATCATAAATTGGAATATTTTCTCGAATAGTGAAATCATGAAGATGATTTTCTGCTTTAGAATGAGGATTAGTTGGAATAATTTCTAAATTGAAATGTTCCTCATTCTCAGATGTTATTTGAAATTTCTGATGATGATTTTCTCGAGAAAAATCAACATCTTCAATGTCAGAGTAATTATCATAAATGACTTCACAAGATTCTCTAGATTTCCCTTCAATCTCATCTCGTATATCAAAACACGGAGGAACAAGAATTTCATGTTCATTAATAGCAAAAGAATGATCATTAATTGCTTTTCTATCTTGATAAAAATTTAATGGTAATTCATTTAGATCAGCCTCTGTATTTTCTGAAATATCATTAACACCAAGAGGGGAAAAATTACCATCATTAAAAATATCAGGATAAAGGGAAAAATGTGAATCTGAAATAATGCATTTAAAAATGTTTCTGTTTGAGAATTATTGTACATTATGCTCATTGTAAATTTCATATTCTAAATCATTCATTTGCGTACTCATGCTTTTTTGAAGAAGATTGCTTTGCTGCTCTGATTTCAGCATTTGCTCATCATGAAAAGATTCAGAAATTTGTACAACAGTTTGCATGTTATTATTTACTTTGATTGTTGCTTGCACTTGCTGATTTGCAATCTGATTTTCTGAATTTAATGCAGATAAACTTTCAGATTCCAATGCAGGTCTTTCTTCAAAATTGTTGTTGTTGTCTTCTTGCATTTTATTAGAAATATTTTCCAAACTTTGTGAAACCTCTTCATCACAATTTATTTGCACATCCATATTGGAATTCTCATTTATATTGGAAGGGGATGGAACAAAGCTTGAACTAATTTTATATGGATCGGGAATAGGAGGAAGAGAATAATTATGTTCAAACCAATCTAGTGATTCTTCTTTCATAGATTTATCTTTGACATTAAATTTTAAACAATTCAAATGAAATCGAATATTAAAATCTCTAACAGACTCATTTTCTTTTCGTAGATATTCAATTTCATCACATACCTGATCATAATCATAGCGGTCAAATTTACAAACGAAAAGTGTAACAAATTGATCCCAACTGTGAATTGAGGCAATCGAAAGAGTTCTACACCAGTTTCTGGCTTTTGCCGCAAATGTGAGAGTAAAAAGTCTGCATAAGATGTCTTCATCAATTCCTTGAAAATCATAATTTGAAACATTTTGAATAAATTGAAGGACATGATTAAAAGCAGAGGAATTTTTCTTACCATTGAATTTTACCTGAGACAAGAGTCTTACCACTTCGGGTGGAGTATTGAAAGATGCACGTCCATGGATACAACTCCAAATTGGAAGTTTAAGAGGAGCCATCGTTATTAAATAAAATGTTAAAATTGAAAGGACTCCAACAGACAACAAGTTTCAGGCCCTCCTTCTAGCGCCAAAAATGTTGAAGCCTCGAAAATCGCTGCTACAACATTGGGGGATAACCACCTGGTCCGGACCTTAATACAGTTTCTTTTCCATTTATGATAGTGGCTCCGACTGGTTTAACTAGGTCCAGTTACCTTTTCCCTATCGCTATTGGTTTATGATGTGTCCTTAACTACCAATAGACAGGGATATCAGATCAATTCTGCTTGGTGATCAGGCAAGAGAATGACCCTTAAGCTGATTTGGGTTCAGCCAAACCACAACTAAGATTTTGCCTCTTCGAGAAGAGGACTTAAAAGAATGTAGAAATTAATCTAAATGCAAACTTATTCTATAATGCAAGCAAAAAGAAACTAATCTAAATCCTATCTTAATCAGGTAGATGAAAATCTATCCCAACTAAGAGCAAGATAATTAAGTAATGAGGATTAAAATATGTCTGGCTTTAAATTAATGTCAAGCTAACGAAGAAATTCAATTTAGCTCATATTTGTGAGTACCAAAACATATTCAATTGAGACCATTTGACTGAAATAATAAATCAACAACACTCCAGAAGAAATTCACAAAAATGATATTGATTATCATATCAGTCAAACTAATAATTAAACAATAATATGTGGAAGAAATTCACAACATATTATTATTTAAAAAATCAGTTTTGTAAGACAGATTTTTGAGCAAATCGTTACTCAGAAATCAGAGTTAAATCCATAAGAACAGAGATACATAACAATTTGAGACAAATTATCCATATCAACAGAAATGCATAAACATGAATAAAATGAAACAACAATTTTATTAACATAAAAATGAAACTGATATTTGATACAGAAATGCCAAAAATACCAGTTAATAGAATATGCTTCTCCGATCTTGGTCTCTAACAGTACTTTACATTACTTGAATTTCTGCTTTCAAGACTAGAGCTGCAGAAATGCAAACTCTGCCCATCATGCATAATAAAAGACATAAAGCATAAACCCTCAATAATGTTCAGATCTGAAACTTTCTCTCCTCCCCATCTACAACTCTAAATTCCTATAACAGAAATGCTTTTAGAAGTCTGGAATTGCAGAGGAGAGCAACCCCTTATTACATTTTGAAATCTGCAATTTATAATCCTCCCAAAAGTATTTTTAGAAGAGAGTTTGTTGAAGAAAAATCTGCCCAATCCAACTTTAATTGCTCAAAAATTCCAATCTTTAATTGCTGGAGTCTTCTCATTGATTGAAATATTTTTCCTCAATATCCCTTCTATTTTTTGTAGAAATTCTTTCGGTAGTAATCACATGCAAAAGAACGAGGTCGACGCGTTTCGAACCAACCAGTGTGGTTCATCATCAGGACTATGTGAACCACACTGGTTGGTTCGAAACGCATCGACCTCGTTCTTTTGCATGTGATTACTACCGAAAGAATTTCTACAAATTTATATTATGGATCACAGAAGCTTAGATTCCAAAAATCCCTTCTATTGTTTTTTTATGAAAAGAAATTAAAATGTATTAAGATGCAACAATAAAATCCAAATATTATTTCTAACATTAAAACAAATCAAATCAAATTCTATTTAAATAAATAAAAAGGAAATTTGAGCTTCTTATTGATACTCATAACGATCTTAATTAACCAAGGATAATATTGATGCATGAATCTGCAATTAGAAGAGGCTGGGCAAATGAAAATGAAGAAAGCAAAACTCAAAAAATTGATTTTATTTTTAGAAATTCGGAGCTTGATTTTTTGCCTGATTTTTGACCCAATAAATCATCAAATCTGTTAGTGAAACCCCCTCAGAAATGTTCTCCTTGATTTTATCTTTCCAATGAGCCATCCTAGGCCTTATTTGGTCAAGTATAACTCAATCTATGAGCTTCCAAAGTTGATGAGTCAAATCTGGCAGAAATCTGGAAATTCTGTTTGCTGGGCTAAAAATCAGAATTTTTAATTAGAAATTTAATCCTAAATTAGATTCTAATTATCTAATAATTAATTCTAAATTAATTATTAACTAACTAACAATTAATTCAGTTATAAAATTAAATTAATATACAATGATTTAAACGTTAATTTAAATATGATTAATATATAGTTTCAATTATATTAAAATTATAATAAATATTATAATTATAATATAAAAGTAATATAATAAAAAATATAAAAATTAATTTACAAACCATTGGAATCAATCCAAACCTAAAACCCATAAAACAAACCATTGAAATCAATCTAAACCCATTAATTCATCCACGTGAGATTATGGAGGGATATGATGAGTGGAGTGTGAGGTGAAGGTGACGTGAGGGTGAGTGAGGTGGAGATACGGGAGGCATAAGGGATGAAACAAAAAAAAGAAAAAAAACAAACTTTATATTAAAAAATTTTAACACATCGCATATCGCAAGAACCTTGGATGGGGGTTTTTTAAATGTGCATGTTCTAAAAATTGCGATGGATCTAAAATTGCGATATTGCGATATGTGATGGATCCGAAATTGCAAAATTGTGATCTTGCGATATTGCGATATTGCGACGAATCTTAAATTTGCGATCTGCGATCTGCGACGGATTCTGAAATTTGCGATCTGCGATCTGCGACGGATTCTGAAATTTGCGATCTACGACGAATCTGAAATTTGCGATCTGCGATCTGGGACAGATTCTGAAATTTGCGATTTGCGATCTGTGATGAATCTGAAATTTACGATCTGCGATCTGCGACGGATCCAAATTTTTTAATTTTTTAATTTTTTTTTATTTTTTAATTTTTTATTTTTATTTTTATTTTTTCTATTTTTATTTTTTTTATTTTTTAATAATATATATTTTATAATATTAAGTTTTTTCTAAACTAGAGCTACTCTGAAAATAAATAAAAAGAATAAAAATAGCATTTTTAACCCAGACTTAGATAAATGATGGGACTTCAAATGAGTACTATTTTTAAACCAGTTGACCAAATGAGGCGAAACAAGCGTCAATGGGAGGCTTATAAAAAATTAATTCTAACAAAGCAATAAAAACAAGAATTCAAAGAAAATGAAAAATTAACAATCGCGTAGGATAATCAAATAAAATAAAAATCTGGAAAGGCATTTAGTCAAAAATTTATAGAAAGGGTCCCCATTATTTGAAGTGAAAAAGTCAAAAATGGGGGGGTTGTGTTTTACCACAACACCTCCCAATTGAACTCACCGTTTGATCTGGACCGTTGGTTGTTTTCATCCAACGGTCACGATTTAATTTCGCCCCCAAAGCAACCTCTGACCTATTTTCACCAGATTTTCTTAATTCTGCGCATTTTTTGTAGGCTTTAAAGGTTTCTCCATAGTTTTAAAAAGGAAATTGAGGACCGGGGATGACGATCCCCCAGGCCACTATCAATGAAGAGAATGAATCTGCAGGGTTCACATCACGATTTATACGTGCCTCATGAGCACTGATAACATTATAAAACCCTCTGTGCGCCTACAAAAAACAACAAAAACACAGTGAACCTAAATTATACAGAGAGTATCAGTGTCAAAGTATGGAATCACAGTAGAGATTAAGAATTAAAGATTTTAAACAGTTTTGAGGGATTAAGGCATGAATTCAACTATCAAAGGCATAATCCACACAGATAAAGACAATATGAAGACCTGAAGACAAAAATTAAGCCTAATCAAACCTAAAACACATATCAAAAGCAAATTAACAGTGTTTTATGGAAAAGCAAACAAATCTATCAATCCGAGAAGCCTCCACTGCCACATCAGGGGCTAATTGAATCCCTAGCTACCAGAAGAGCCACCTGCAGCACTCATAAATCAAAAGAAGGTCTAGTTATTGCCGGAACAGAAGATATTTGCCTAAAGACAACTGAATAGTTATTTTAAACAAAAGAATATATTTCAAACTATCAGTGAAGTTATTATAAAGGATAAATAGGCCTCAAAGTCCACCTTTTTTCCCATTAAGCCTAAAATAGCAGAAACAGAGTTAATGAAGCATAGTTATAAATTAAATGTATTCCTGCCTTAGGCCTTGCATGGTTTTCAAGGCTAGGAGTTGCATTTAGTGTAGAATTTATTACACTTCAATCCTAAAACTTTTCCACCTCCTCATTTCTTCTACAAATACTTCTGAAGAAGATGAGAAGTTGTTGGTTGGTCACTAGTTGTAATACTGAAAAATCTCTGAAATAATACATAGTTTGTTGAAGTTGAAGAAAAAATTGAAGTCTTGGAAGCTTGATGATGTTGTGACATGTTTGTTTTTGAGAAGGCTCTATCATTGTATCCCTGAGCTTGGATGTTGGTGTTGTATTCTGAACTGTCTGTTGTTTTTTCCTGTTTTCATTATGTTTCATAATTTCTTACTACAGTAGGATAAAAAGTTTAGGCTAAGAAATGACTCCTAGAAGCACCTTAGACCTGTTTATCCTTCACTGTTTTTTTTTTTTTTGCTGATGTATTTTAGAGTCTTTAATCTCTCTCTTTAGTCCTCATGCTTGTTTATTTCTCTAATAGTTCAAATAGTTGGTTCCAACATGATTTATGGTTTTCCTTGCTTGTCTGCTGCCACTTAAAAGCTGTTATTGAAATCTCCCTTTGAAGTACCATTGTTTATAGTTAGCCAAAGAGGTCTGTTTTGATCATACCCTTTGTCCCTACTTAAAAAATTGTTTTAAAGGTATTTATAGTTGTGATCATAGATGTATTAGGTGTTCCCTCTTCTATGATTGCAATTATCAGTGAATCTTTTATGTTTTTCTAATTCCTTTGAAATAAAATCTTTGAGGAAATAGGGAGTTCCATGAATCTTAGATTTCATTTTAAAAAGTTGTCTTGAAGTCATTATTTGCTTAAAGTGTGGTTTGTATAATTCATGGTTTTCCCTACCTATCAAATACCTCTTTATGTTCAAATCGTGTTTTTAAGTTCCCTTTGTTGAGAATTTAAACTCTCTTTTCAAACCATTAATGTCCATCACATTCACAAACTAAAGGATCCTGTGGCCAAGTTAGATTTGCCCTCTGATATCCCATATCCACTTATGAGCTTGTTACCAACTTCATTTTTGACTCCATTGCCCAATGAAACTGACCCTTCTTCTTTCTACCTATCTTTCCTAGACCTTTCATATTCTGCTGTATCAATTCAACCAAACAAACAAACCAAACAATCACTTGCAATCAATAACTAGTCTAAAACCAATACTAAAAGCAAACAAGATATATCTTTGCTAAACATTTGAGAGATCCCTCTCTGAGAATAGGAGGACTAGATCCTGGAACTCTAAAGATTGGTTTTGATGTTGCCTTGTCTTTTGGTTAACCAATCTATCAAAAAACAGTACTCCAACATAATCGCCGATCACGATGGGACCTTTTGAGTTCGTGACAATCTAAGTACACCAGGACTCCGAAAATCTCTTAATGTGAAATATCCGAGTGATTATTAGCCACCTCATCGCCACCAACATAATGGCGTCCATGATTTGAGTTCATTGAAATTCATATTAGTCTAGCAAACTCTTGTAGACTCAATAAAAAAAAAACTTAAATAACCTCAAAAAACACAAAATCCAAAAATATTTCAGATTGGCTTCAAAATAAACATGGTGGTGGAACCATAAAACATTTTACCTTCACTAAAGCTAAAAAATTTCCACCTAGCGACTCCACTAGCCCCAGTAGGCCTGTTACTCATCCAGGTCTCCAAATATCTTTAGGACTGAGTTAAAAAACCTTGAGGAATTTCAGAAGCCTAGTTCCATACTATATAAGACATTATGAGAGGTGATACTTTCAAAACAGTCCTAAAAAACGTTAGCCTCTCTCATTTTTTAAAGCAGTCTGGCTTCACATAGGGTCAGCACTAGATCCCATCTAGATCCAAACCCCCCTACCATAGTTGAAAATCCAGAGAGGATTTTTTGGAAAACTTCTAGACCTGGAAAACCAACTACTGATAGGAACATCCCAAGAACAAAGTATGTCCCTAAAAAACTTGTTGTCTTGGAGGATTCACACTTTGACTTACATCATACAAAGAACATCTTTAGAACTAGGTCTCAAGGTGATTTAAGAAAAGCTGATCTTGAAACTGCAGATTTGCAATAGAGCTTTAGTAGAGAAGCCTCACCTTCTACTCCTCCTGATTTCCAGCTTCTTCATCACTTTAGCCTTTTCCATAACAAATCTGCTCAAAACCGGTTTTTTAGCCCAATTGTTTCTTCCACTCCAATCCATACTACCATTGTTCAAAAAACTCCATTTCATCCCACTTTCCCTCTTGTAAATCCACCTGTCTTTCCATCCATGGCAACATGGTATGCCCCATTAGTGTTACCACAACCTATGGCTCCCTTTCCAAATGAATATCAGTCTACAATTCCCCATTTCAATGGAAAAGAATCTACCACAGCTAAACAACATGTAGATAAGATAGAAGATGCTTTTGATTATATGGAAATAGAATATGAGACCATAAAGATGAGAATATTTGCTCAAAGTTTAGGAGGAGAAGTAAAGAAGTGGTTTAAAGGCTTAACTCCTAATAGCATCAATGATATTCCCTCTTTACATCAAGAATTTATAAACAAATGGGAAATCAAAATGAACCCTCTCCAAATATTAGCAGAGTATGAAAAAATTAAAAGAAATCAAGGGGAGATTGTTCATGACTACTCCACTAGGTTTAAGAGTGTTTACAATGCTCTTCCACCTCACATGAAACCTCCCCTAGGCATGGCCTTAGTCAAATATCATGAAGGCTTGGATGCTGAGATGGCCTATCAACTGAGAGAAAGAGAACCCTTAACCTTGGAAGACATGCAAAAGGGAGATTTTGTTGTGGAGGTAAATATAATAGAAAAAAGAGTGAGAATGAGGAATGAAAGGAAAGAATTCTTTAGGCAGGAATCTAAACCATCCACATCCAGCTCGAAAATGGAGAGGATGTTGGAAGAAATGATGAAAAACATAAACATACTTGAGAAAGCACAACCAAGAGAAAATCAGAACAACCCCCAAAACAGAAATAGAAACCAAAATTTGAGAAGAGACCCCAATAAAGATAGACAAAAATACAATGACCAACAAATTAGGCCTCCCTTCCAACAAAACTATGTAGATCAAGATGAGGAAGAAAGGGAGACTGAAAGGTTGGGAGAATATCATGTAAACTTGATTGGATCAGACAATGGGGATGTTGTTTTCCTCACTGAAGAAGAACAAGGTTTCTTCTCCTAAGATCAAAATGAAAAGACCTATGAGAATTCTGATGATTATATATTGGGGTTTGAAAATGAAATCATGGAGGTGCACAAACAATATGATCTTAGGAGCAAAGGGAACATAGATAATTCAAAAGATAAAAACACTAGCACTGTTGTTAGGAAAAATTCAGAAAATCAACCTAAGAAAATAGCAGAGAAAACAACCATTTTGGCTAAGAAACCATATGTAAAAGAGAAGAGCAGCTAGCCAAATGTTGAACAAAGCAGCCCTAGCACTTCAGCTAGTAGCCCTAACAAAATTGACTCAAACAACAGTCAAAAAAAATTTCAGCAAATCAGAATTGCTGAAAGGAATTCAGTTGAGAAAAAATATGTAAATATGACAAAATCAATAGTTCCTTTCAGCCTTGAGGAAGAGATTGCAAAGATAAAAATTACCATACCTCTAGCTGAACTGGTAACCCAATAAGTGTACAAAAACCATGTTTTGAAAGCTTTAAACTTAGGGGGTGACACGGATACATTAAACTTAACAGATGACAAACCTGAGTTGTTGTTTGGCCCAGAAGTTGAAGGAAAATACCAGGAAGGGGTTGTCCCTCCTTTCTATGCCAGTCTGAACATACATGATAAGATATTACAGAATTCCATGTTAGACTCTGGAGCTTCACATAATCTTATGCCCAAAGTAGTAATGGAAATCTTAGGCTTAGAAATTACTAAACCATACAAGGATCTGTATTCCTTTGATTCAAGCATAGTCAAATGCTTGGGTTTCATCAAAGATTTATGTGTAAACTTATCTCAGATCCCTGCCAAGAGTCTAGTTATGGACATAATAGTAGCTGATATTTCCCCAAAGTATGGCATGCTCTTATCAAGATCATGGGGAGCCAAACTTCAGAGGAGCCTTCAAATGGACATGTCTTATGCCACCATCCCAGTTTTTAACCAAAGCAAAAGACTATATAGGGAATCCCACATGAAATACATGGTGAGCAACATAGACAAACCAAACAACTCTCCAATCTATTCCATTCAGTCAAGCTTAGATTCCATTATATTATACAATGAAGATGAAATCACTCAACAATAAAGGGAAAACAAAGAGGAAATCAGTTTACCAGAACAATCAGAACTTCCCTCAAATCAGATACAAAACATTGGCAATAAAAAACAACAAGAAAATGAAAATGAGGTAGATATACTTTGGACCATAAACTTTGATGGGTCTTGTAATAAAAAAAGTGCAGGGATAGGGGTATGGATTCAAAATACAAGTCAGGGTTATTCCTATAAACTATATTTTCCACGCACCAACAATGTTGCTGAATAGGAAGCCCTTCTCCTTGGCTTACAATTGCTTAAACAATTAGAAGCCCAGAACTTATCATAAGACAAGTCAAAGGAGAATATTTAGCTAACAACCCAAGACTTAGAGAATATCGAAATGCTACCCTTGATTTATTAAAGACCTTTGAAAAATATGAACTTCTTTTCATTCCAAGAGCACAAAATCATGTAGCAAATGAACTTTCCTTCAATGCCAGTAATTGCTAAGTAACTCAGATAAATGAACAACTTAGTGTAAATTTAAAACACAGGCCTGTAGTGCCTGACAATGAGGATCACTGGCAAGTGTTTGACACTGACAAACACATATATGACTTCCTAAAATCAGAAAATGATTTTGCCATACCAGAGTTAGAAACCAGCCATGAAGAAAACTGTTTGAATAATGAACAAATCCCATAAACAAAAATAACATTTTTTGCTGATATAAATCACTATTCTGCTGATATAAATCTCTGTGAGAATATTTTTAAAGCATAATTAATTGACAACGCAGACCGGAAAGACTTGGAAGTCTTACAATGCAAAAATGACATAATTCCAAGAGGTCTCACACCTTTAGAACATCTTTTTGATTTTAATGATGTAGCCAAAGAACCAAGAATGGAGCCTGTGGAAACATATATAGAAGAACATAACATAGGCAACCTAACAGAACCTAAAATGATCAAACTATCCAGCACTCTCCCAGCTCACATTAAATTGCAATACATAGAGTTGTTCAAAGAATTTAGAGATGTGTTTGCTTGGGAATACAAAGATCTGAAATCTTATGACACTAGCATCATTCAGCACAAAAATCCTCTTAAGGAAAATTAGAAACCTTTCAAACAAAATCTAAGAAGAATAAACCCTGTTTTATTACCTTTAGTCAAGAAATAAATTGAAAAAATGTATGATGCTAGCATTATAGTACCCATTAGATATTCAGAGTGGGTGTCAAACTTAGTTTCTGTTAGAAAGAAGACAAGGGAAATCAGGCTCTGCATTGACTTCATAAATTTAAATAGAGCCTCCCTAAAAGACAACTACCCCTTGCCCAAGATGGACCATATACTTCAAAGGGTAGTTGGGTCAAAAAGAATATCATTGTTGGATGGGTTCTTAGGGTACAATCAGGTGTTAGTGCTCCCAAGTGATCAACAAAAAACTGCTTTTACTACACCTTGGGGCACCTTTATGTATGTCAAAATGCCATTTGGTTTGATGAATGCAGGGGCCAACTTCAAAAGGGCCATAAATATAGCCTTCTTAGAAGATATTGGCTATTTTATTATCATTTACCTTGATGACATAACTGTTTTCTCTAAAACTGATGAAGAACACTTGATTCATTTAAGAAAGGTTTTTGAGAAATGTAGGAAATTTGGCCTATCTTTGAACCCCAAGAAGACACTCTTTGGTCTCCAAGAAGGTAAAATTCTTGGTCACATAATTTCAGAAGAGGGAATCAAAGTGGACCCTAAAAGGATTGATGGCATATTGAAAATCAACCATCCAAGAAGCCTCAAAGAATTACAATCTTTCATTGGGAAGATTAATTTTTTGAGGAGGTTTATCCCCAACCTTACTGAGCTATTAAGGAACATAACAAACATGCTTAAGAAAGAGGTAGGTGTGAAATGGACTACACAAGCTAAACAATCCTTTGAACTAGTTAAACAAGCTCTCACTCAAACACCAGTCTTGATTAGTCCAGATTTCACCAAAGACTTTTATATCTTTTCTTTTGCATCTTAACATACAATAGCTGTAGTATTACTTCAAAAGAATGATTTGGGTCAAGAAAAACCAATATCCTTTTTTAGTAGGACCTTAAGAGATGCTCCTCTCAAATATAACATCATGGAGAAGCAAGCCTTAGCATTAGTGAAATAATTAAATGACTTTAGAGTCTACATTTTACACTCTCACATAATTGCTTTTGTTACACATACTGTTGTCAAGGATATTCTAAGTGAAGACCCTGATGGTAAAAGGGGAAAATGGATTGCTACTATTCTTGAATATGACTTAGAAATCAGGCCCACCAAACTAGTTAAAGGGTAAGGATTAGAAAAACTTATGGCTGAGTCTAACTTCCAAGCACTAGATATGAACATGGTGGATGTGTTGGAAGAAGTAGAAGAATTCACTGCCCCTTTCATTGAAGAAACATTTCTGAATTCTCCTTGGTATGCTAACATCATTTATGTGCTTTTATATTTGAGTGCCCCTCCTTCTTTCTCTAAAACTAAAGCTAGATTTTTGAAACAGAAAGCTTTGAGTTATTGCATCTTAGATGGGGTATTGTATTGGAAAAATGCTGTTGGAATTTTTCTTAAATGTTTACTAGAGGATGATGCAGGAAAAATCATGCATGAGTTGCATGAAGGAGAATGTGGAGGACACCTCTACTGGAAGACCACATCAAATAAAATCCTCAGATCTGGTAACTATTGGCCCACCCTTTTCCCAGATACTCAGAAGTTAGTCATGTCTTGCCATAAGTGTCAAATTTTTGATGGCAAGAGAAAACTCCTCCCCTTACCTTTACATCCTATCAGTGTTGAGGCACCCTTTCAACAATGGGGCTTGGACTTCATTGGGGAAATCCACCCATATTCATTAGCCTAGCATAAGTGGATCCTCATTGCCACTGATTATTTTACCAAGTGGATAGAAGCCATACCATCCAGGAATGCTAATGACTCTATCGTTATCAAGTTCATTGAAAAAAACAACCTATCCAGATTTGGTTGTCCTAAAAAAATCATCACAGATAATGCTGCTGCCTTCAAGTCTAAAATAATGGTTGATTTCTATTACAAATACCACATTACCTTGGGCCACTCTACTGCCTACTATCCCCAAGGAAATGGATTAGCTGAATCCTCCAACAAGAGCCTCATCAATACCATCAAAAAGCTGTTGGAACAGAATCAAAAGTCATGGCACAGTAAGCTGGTTCATGCCTTATGGGATGATAGATTAAATACAAAGAAATCAATAAATATGTCCCCCTATCAGCTAGTCTATAACATGGATGCAGTCTTCCCAACATCATTAGGAGTTCCAGTCATGAAACTCCTTCAAGAAGTGAAAATTGAAGAAAATGATATGCAAAGAAGAATCAACCAAACAATCCATTTACAACAGACCAGAGAAGAATTCTATGAAAAAACACAATTAGTCCAAGGAAATATCAAGAAATTGTTTGATAAAAGGACTAAGCTAAACAATTTCCAAGTTGGAAATGTTGTTCTTAAGTGGGATTCAAGAAGGGAAGAGAAGGGAAAACATGGCAAGTTTGAGAACTTGTGGAAAGGACCCTATATTATTCATGCCGAGAGGGGTCACAATGAATTTTTTCTGAAATAATTGAATGGAGAAGATTTATATGGAGGTCCTGTCAATGGCAGGATGCTCAAGCATTACTTCTACCAAGAGTCATGAGTTTCAAATTTTTTTACTTTCCATTGTAAGTATCATAGTCTTAACATTGCATTCAAAGTTCGAAAAATAAAAATACAAAAACAATAGAAAGAGAAAAGAGGGCAGAATGTAAAACAAAAAAGGTACAACCCCATACCAAAAAAGAGAAACAAAGTCTGAAAGTGTGCAAGCTCAAATGCCACTCCTAAAAAACACACTTTTAGTTAGTCATACAGCCTAATCATGACTAATTAGCTTTTCAATTTACTACTGATAGGTTAGTGAATTAGATCAGCCAAACAACATAATCTTGGCTTATCATTAAGGTAGATTAGGATAGAAAAACAAAGGTTCAAACAAGCTCAAATCTGGAACGTATGATATTGATGAAGAACTGGTTCAAAAATGCTCAAAAATTGAACCAGAAAAGAGAGAAAAGACAACTCAAAAAAATTCAAAATCAGAGCTGAAGAGATAATGAAGGATGTTTTAATTTTCAAATCTTAAGCCTTCATAATTTTGTTTTAATCTTCTGCAAATTTTAGTCTATGTGCAGCTTGTTTTTATGCCATAGATCAACAACAAGTTAGACTGTTTAATCCTGGCTTGGCTGCTTTTAAATTTTTGTTTTAGAATTTAGAGAATAAAAATCTGTCAAATAGTCTAATCCTGACAGATAGTAGTTAGGTAGAGAATTTATGATTCAACTGCTTAATCTGGATTCATGGAGAAATAAAGTTATACTTATATTAGTTTCCTGTTTTTCAAAAGAATAAAATGTTGTTGAAGAGAGTTTGCTAGTCAAAATGCACTCTAAAAAAAGAAAAAATGTTAGGATCATTAGGAATGGGTAGGTAGAAATGTTTTTTTGATATAATTCCATTGTTTGAAATTGCTACAGAGATCATCAAAAAGAAAGGTTGCTGCCCAATGGATTAAAGCACTGGTTTAATAAAAGCTAGAGATTTGCAACTGAGGTTCTAGACACCTAAAAAACTAGTTGTCTTCCCCAAGTGGAGGCATTGTTAGCCACTGATAAATTCTATTATACCAAGAAGTGGCTACCTTTTTCCTCAAAACTTCAAGAGATAGTTCCCTTTGAAAAACTTATCATCTTTTGAATTTTTTGTGATCACTATTACCCTTTACAGTTAATCTTCACTGCTGTTTCCCTCATAATCCTAAAATACATGTTGTTTACTAAGAGAAAAACTGCTCATAGATCTCCATTTTCCCTCCTTTACCCTTCTCCATTTCATCCATGAACCCTTTCATTTACCTCTCATTCCCTCGAATTCCCCTTTAAAGCCTTGTAAAATCCCTTTATAAGGTTTAAAACCCTTTTTTTACTCTTATTGGAACCTCCAAAATCCTCTGAAAAACCTTAAAAAATCCTAAAAAATCCTCATTTTTTATAAGGCTCTAAGCCCCTTTTGGCTTTAGCCCCAGCCCCTTTTCCTGCATATGACTTGCGCTGAGACCAAGCGCTAAGCGCTTAATCGCATCGCAAGTTTAAAATTGCATCGCAAATATTCATTAGACACTTTTTCTTGGTTCTTTCTTGTTCTCCGATGCGATCCCACGATCGTTTCTCCACCGTTGATCTGACCTACTCCGCCCAGATCCAATGACCCATATCGCTCCCCTTTTCCAAACCCATCTTCCGCCTTTTCCTTCATGATTAAATCATAACCGTCGATCTAGTTTCCAGATCAACAGCCCTCGCTCCATTGCAAATCGGTGATCGCATTTCCCTTAACCATTTGTCTTTTTTCCGCCTCCGATGCCGATCCCCCGATTAAATCTCAGCCGTCGAATCCACAAGAACCGACGGCTAAGATTTAATCATGCTCTGCTCAAAGGCCCTTACCATAACCTGCCGATTAAATCTCCACCATTGATCTCTCCTAGATCTAACGGCCCGCGTTCTATCGCATCGGCACATTACATTGTCACTTTGCCTTTTCCTCCCGCCGATTGCGATCCTGCGATCAAATCTCCGCCGTTGATCTTCTCCGATCGGACGGTCTGCACTTCTTCCACCCTTTAAACCCCTCTCTTCTCATTTCTCCCCATCGACAGATCTCGACCGTCTATTTCCAAGATCCAACGGTCAGGATCTAAACCGCCATTTACCCCACTTATCTCTTTTGCCCATGCATCTTGCCCTCTATCGCGTGCGATCCACACTGTTGGATCTAGAGCCTTTGATCCGACGGTGGACGTTGAATTTCACGCAAATTTTGTGCCTGAACGTTAACGCCAAAAAATTACGCGAAATGGGTGGTATTGGGAGGGACACGTGTCAAATGCTGACCTATATCGCATTTTTTTGACCAAAATCTAAAACCGCCTCAGAGTTGTGCGAAAACCATTCTGGTTTTCCGCCAAACCACCTTCTCCACTGCATTGAATTTTCATCTTTAAATCTTGGCCATCGATTGTTTTGATCCGACGGTCGTGTTTTAACCCATCCCCCATTCATTTTCCATTTTAATTTACTCCCGAAAGAGTTCACCAAGCAATCCTGACCATTCATCCTTTTGATCGACTGACTCTTGTCAGATCTCATCCCCAGTCTTTTCCCTGCATTGTTCTCCATATGATTTCATCAAGAGATCATATTCGTTGATCAATCCAAATCGACGGCTCCGATTTAATCTTCACCAACAAGTCATTCACCCTTGCCCTTTGCTCCCAAACGCTCTACTGATTGATCTTGGCCGTTGATTGATCTAGATCGATGGTCTGGACTTAATCTTACCATCATCCATCCAAAAGCCTCCCAATTGAAACCCATCAAGTAATCTGGACCGTTGGTTGTTTTCATCCAATGGCCATGATTTAATCTCGCACCCGAGATCTCCAAAGCAGCCTTAACCTATTTTTTCACGGATTTTCTTAACTTTTGTGTATTTTTTGCAGGTTATAAAGGTTTTTCCACAGTTTTTAAAATGAAATGAAAGCCTGAGATGACAATCCACAAGAAATTATCCATGAGGAAAAGGGAATCTACAAGGTCCAAATCGCAATTTTACCCATGTCTCATGAGCATTGGTAATCTTATAAAACCCTCCGTGCACCTGCAACACAACAAAAACACAGTCAGAACCCATTTATTGAAGAATATCAGCATTGAAGATAGGAGATTAAAGAGTATCAGTGTTAAAGGTTTAAATAAGAGATTGAAAAAGGATTAAGGCAGAAAACTCAGAAATCAAAGGTTTAATCCGCAGATAAAATAGTATGAAAACCAGAAATGAAGATTTCAACCTAATTAGGCCTAAAACACAGATCAAAGGAAACTTAACAGTGTTTTAAGGAAAACAAGGAGAAATATCAGTCCGAAGGGCCTCCACTACCACATCAGAGGCTAATTAAATCCTCTCCAGTTACCAAAAATCCACTTGCAGCCTCAATAAACCAAAAGAAGGCATAGTTATTGCCTTAATAGAAGATATTTGCCTAAAGACAGCTGAACAGTTATTGCAAGAAAAAGGAAAAAATTTAAACTGTCAGTAAAGTTATTTTGAAGATAAGAAAGTGCCTTATAGTCAATCTTTTTACCCACTCAGCCTTAAAAAGCAGAAACAGATTAAATGAAACAGAGTTGTAATTCAATGCTTTCCTACCTTATGCCTTGCATGGTTTTCAAGGCTAGGAGTTTCATTTAGTGTAGAATTAATTACACTTCAATCCTAAAACTCTTCCACCTCCTCATTTCTTCTATAAATACTTCTGAAGAAGATGAGAAGTTCATTGGTTGGTCACTAGTTGTAATACGGAAAACTCTCTGAAATAATACTTAGTCTATTGAAGTTGAAGAAGAAATTTAAGTCTTGGAAGCTTGATAATGTTGTGACATGCTTGTTCTTGAGAAGGCTCTATCATTGGATCCTTGAGCTTGGCTGTTGGTGATGAATTCTGAACTGTCTGTTTTTTTTCCTGTTTTCATTATGTTTCATAATTTCTTACTACAGTAGGATAAAAAGTTTAGGCTAAGAAATGACTCCTGGAAGCACCTTAGGCCTGTTTATCCTTCATTGTTTTATGTTTTCTTCTACTGAGGTATTTTAGAGTCTTTAATCTCTCTCTTCAGTCCTCATGCTTTTTTATTTCTCTAATAGTTCAAATATTTGGTTCCAGCATGATTTATGGTTTTCCCTGGTTGTCTGCTACCACTTGAAAGTTGTTATTGAAGTCTCCCTTTGAAGTACCGTTGTTTATAGTTAGCCAAAGAGGCCTGTTTTGATCATACCCTTTGTCCCTGCTTAAACAGTTTTTTTAAAGGTCTTTATAGTTGTGATCATAGATGTATTAGGTGCTCCCTCTTCTATGACTGCAATTATCAGTGAATCTTTCATGTTTTATAATTCCTTTGAAATAAAATCTTTGAGGAAATAGGGAGTTCCTCGAATCTTATATTTCATTTTAAAAGTTGTCTTGAAGTCATTATTTGCTTAAAGGGTGGTTTGTAGAATTTATGGTTTGCCCTGTCTATCAAATACCTCTTTATGTTCAAGTCATGTTTTTAAGTTCCCTTTTTTGAGAATTTAAACTCTCTTTTCAAACCATTAATGTCCATCTCATTCACAAACTAAAGGATCCTGTGGCCAAGTTAGATTTTCCCTCTGATATCCCATATCCACTTATGAGCCTGTTACCAACTTCATTTTGACTCCATTGCCCAATGAAACTGACACTTCTTCTTTCTACCTATATTTCCTAGACCTTTCATATTCTGTTGTATCAATTCAACCAAAGAAACAAACCAAACAATCACTTGCACTTAATAACTAGTATAAAATCAATACTTTAAATAAAATAAGACATATCTTTGCTAAACATTTGAGAGATCCCTCTCTGAGAACAGGAGGACTAGCTCCTGGAACTCTAAAGATTGGTTCTGATGTTGCCTTGTCTTTTGGTTAGCCAATCTATCAAAATACAGGATACCAACAGGGTAAAGCAAGTAGAGCAGTGCTAGGTCCTGTAATCCCCAATTACCTTATTCTACGCAGAGTTAATTAGGTCTCTATTCACATCCACGTGCACTAGATCTATAGTTATATGCTTGTTATATCATCAACACAACAATACATAAAAAGAACATAACAGATCTAGATCCAAGAACACAATACACATATCTTTCGCAGCTTAAGGACAGAAACTCATAATACAACAATTACCAGTAATTCATATAATAGTACTCACAGATTCAGTTCTCTAAAAATATTTCACATTCATTCATTCATCAATTCTTCCTTAAAATTCCAATTCCCTTCCCAACCTATGCACACAACAGTAGGGTCTGCACATAGCTGGACTTGGATCTCTGCGCACACAGCCAGCAGGAGTCCATTCCCCAAAACCCAGACAGATTGCTTAAACAACAGATCACATCAATAGCTCATAATATCATATCCTTTACAATACAAAATGCATCTCTATTTATAACAATCTAGCCTCAACGTTCCTATGGTCCGCAACCCATGGTTTTCGGACCCCTAGTTTACCCTTTGACCCATTACAATACGTTCGGGGCTTTGACCCGCCCCAAAACCCCTCCGCTATGATAAATATAACCAAAAATATAAAAAATGGACCAATTTCGCAGCTTGTTAGGAGACCCCGTTCCAAAAATCCCCCAACACAATCTTGTGACTCGTCCTGAGTCACTGCAGTGGTGAGAATTTGACTTGCGCATGCAGGGTCGCCAGAGTGCAAAGGAGCGGTGGGAGCACATCCTTACTCTGGGCCACAACATGTTGTGCAATTTTGACCAGTGTCAGGGAGGCAGGGCCATTTGGAGCCGCGATAACCCGTTCTAATAGCTGGTGGAGGTGTGCAATGGCAGACTGAGTGTCTTCAGCAAGCTGGAGTGGGGTGTCACTCCATGGTTTCAATCATTTCTGGGTGACATGCTTGTTGTGGTATAGATTCTCAATCCTATCCAAGATGGCTCGACGCTGAGCAGAGACGGTGGCGGGTGAGGAGGCTCTAACTTGTTCCATAGCAGCTTTCTCCTGCTGTAGTTTCATCTGGATATGCTAAAGCGTGGAATGGTGCTGGAGGGCCGTCCATAGTTGGGTAGCTATTCCAACCAGTTTTGCGCCTTACGTCAGCTGTTCTTGAATAATCTGCGTTGCCTCTGTGACCATTGCAAGTCATTGGTCACGTACTTCCTGAGGTATGTCATACTGTTGTTACTTGGCTCGTGCACGGTGGCGGACTTCGTGCAAGACTCTGGTGTTCAGTCCTTGTAGCTCTGTGCGATATATTTGGGGTAAATTTATTTGGATGTCCTTTGTAGTCGGGTTAGAAGCAGCGATGAGGGAAATTAGAGGGAGGGAACACACATTGCTTCGTCTGGGCAGTGTTCTGGAGTCGCGAAGAAGCCGCAGCATGTCCCTGTATCATGGCGTCCCTGCTGTGCGTGGCTCGCGGACAATCCTTTCTGTCGAGAGCCAGCGTTCACCCCTGTGACTGCACTCAGCACCCCTAGGCTCTCTGATTGGGTCCATCCTAGCAACATGAAATCGAGCAACCCAGAGAATGCTAAGGAGCGCAAAAATCCAGTACACAAATAGCGGGAGCATGTTGTAGGGTGAATAAATAGCCTAGTGGGTAAGTATCCAACCACCCGCACACCGTCCGGAGCTATTTAATGGTGGATTAGCCCATTTGTGAGACTGACCATCAATCAAGTGGGTCAATCTTACCATAAATGGCTACATTGATAATCTGCTGCCAATTGTGCATACTTGTAGGATCCCTTTTTTATTAAATTGGGATGTGCTAACGGTCCTCGTACGTGCCTAAGGTCGTTTCCACAAAATGTCAGACCATGGATGATGCCTGTATGTCATTTGCATATCCTGAGTAAAGGTCGACGCGAGGCATGTCTGCAAATTGGTCATCGGTCTTTTCGAGCCATGCACTTCACCCATGGTTGGAACGTCTGTGCACCAGAGGGCTGCGTCACACATCCTTGTGCCATTTATTACTTGAGGCATTCGAAAATTATTCAAATTACACGTAGGTCCGGGCAGGTCCGTAATCTGACGCATGCCTAGGGCAGTGGTACCCCGACAAGCTTGACTGTGCAAGGGTTGATTGCACCCTCGAGTGTGGTATGTCAGCAAGTGTTCGCATAGGTCGATTGACCTCGGAGTCCATCGGGAAAATGGGGTCCCTATGCATAGGATCACCCTTCTCCAATACTTCCCCTGAGCGAAGAATACCGGTTCTTGCGTAGGTGCTCCGCGCAATGTTAGTGACAGTGCCTGAGCCTGTGTTCCATGGGAATCTGAGGTTTAACCGTCTCCTGATTATCATTTGCGTCCTCCTGGAAAGGTAAGTTCCTTTCCGTGGTAGAGATGCGCCAAAAATTCCTGACGGTCTGAAGACATCGGAGCGTCGAAACTTTGTGTAATCAACCTTGCCAATTTTCCAGTTCCTCATCAGAGTTAGAAAAACATTCACTATCCTTTTCCAAGCAAAGCATCCCTTCATATGTGGGGTTAACCCGATCTTCATCCTGTGCAGTTAATTTATAAATGTGATCTAATTCCTCTTCCTCATAGGCTGGCTCTGTATACCATGCACCTTCTGCCGGGTCTAGTGGTACTATGACACACGTACCTTTTCTTTCAAACACCATGCTACGTTTCTTGAGATTGATGACACCCCCCATGTCAATTTTCCAGTCTAGTCCAAGGAGCGCAGGGTAGGGATCCGCATCTTCCACAATTTCAATGACTTCAAAATCAGCTAGGACCCTTACCCTTGCGATGTCAAACATGACCTTTGGTAACCTCCCGAGAGGGATGATTTTCTATTGATTGGCCACTCGCATCTGGATGGTGGACCATTCTAATTTAGGTTCCCCCATTTGTTGCCATGTCTGATTTGGTAATACATTCACATCCGACCCCAGATCTAAGATAACCTGATCCATCTCGTAGTCACCAATTTGTGCAGTCAATCGCATCTCTCTTTCAGTGCGCTTCTTATAGCTGTATAATTTGTGTACATCCTTGGTTTTAGGGATCAAATTGGTCCGAACGACACAGGTATTCAGTAGTGTTTGGAGATTTCCTACAGCCTACGGATTTCACAAAAAATTTATACATGATTTTAAAAAGGGCTCAACCCCTTCCTCTATCTAAGGTTGCGTTGGCAACTGCGTAGAGACTTTCGGTGGTGTCTATTCTTTGAAAGGCACCCCTTCCTGGGAGGTAAGCTCCTATTTTTATCCCTGGGTGACCAACCCGCTGCGTGTCATGAATTTTACATAGGGATCTGCCTTTCTTAGCTTGGATTTAACTCTTTGTACGTTCTGCATAGGGGTGGGCTGCTTTTCCTGCATTTTGGCTATTAAAATTGGGCAGTCCTCTACCTCATGATCCAGCTACCTACAATATTTGCATGATTTCCTGGTGGGATTTGGGCATTCTCTAGCAAAGTGCCCTACTTTCCCACAGTTATAATAGACTATCTGCCCATGTCCTCATCCTACGCTTCCTCCTCGACCTCCTCTGCCTCAAGCCGGTGATCCTCCAAAGTATGCAGAAAGTCTTGGTGACGAAAGGTCTGATTGTACCCTATATAAGTTTCCCTGATCCATCATTAAGTCATAAGTCCGACAGTTCTGCTCATCATGTCCCACTGATCGGCAGAATCAACACCATTGTTTCTTTAGTTCTGGGACATACACACCTAATTGAGGACAATGGTTTGTATCATGCAGTCCTGCTACCCGACAATCATCACACCATAGTGCAGGTCCGCTTGAACCTGGCCGTAATAGGACGGGTTCCCTACTTACCCCTGGGCGTACCAGACTAGGTCCTCCTGCTTGCATGTAATCTATTGATAGAGGGCACTGATCCTTCATATGGCCAGAAACCCGGCATCGTATGCACCAGAGATATGCACAAACATCCTTTCCTCGCTCTTTTCGTAGGTTCTGTATCTCCATATGCATAGCCCCAAGTTGTTCCTAGATTTGTTGCACCCCTACGGATGTATCCTCCCGGGGGGTGGCCTCCAGTTTCATAGCGACTTCCACAGCTTTATCCTATGACTCAAAGGTCTGATGACTCATTGGCGTGCGCAGGTGAGGTAAAAACATAGCGATGAACCATTTTGTATGCTGTCTATCATCATATTTGAATCCTCCTTCCCTGATTACTTTCTTTAGTCACTGATCAACCTCCCATACTGACTCACATGCACCTTGTTTGAAGTACTTTACTTCTGCTACCAACTGGGAATAATATTTCGGCTTCCTGAATTGGTGTTTCAAAGCGTCCTTGATATCTTGAATAGATGCACCCCCATTCTGGGCAATATACTGCATATACCAGTCCAGGGCCCTATCCTCGAAGGCTAATGACAGTTGCACCCTCTTTACCGTATCACTCGCCATGTTCTACGCAGTCCATACAGAGTTTGCAATGAACTAAAATCGGTCCATATCCTCATCTCCTACCCCCTTGAAGGTAGGTAGTTTCAAATCTGCAGCCATATCACTCTCTATGGAGGGTGGCGGTATATGCGAATTCTTACCTTTGCGCAGCCGGGTTGGTGATGTAGCTAGGGAATCTTGTGCAGCTGGTTCCTGCAATGGATTGTAGGTGGATCTCCCTTCGTCAAGGTTGGTCCGATAGTATTTAACACTATGGGTCGCGCTCCCTTCTAGATCCGAGGTCATTCAGTCAGTATGACTACACAGAATGCTCTTTTCGCACAATAATTTCTTGATCAGCAACGGTAACGTCCTCAGAAATTTGCCTCAGAATCCTTTGAAGAATCGTCGTTCGGCCTCAGAGTATGATACAAAATGATCAATGGCAAATTCCATCACAAATCCTCCTAGCACACTATCCACCCAGTGATCCACCATGCGTGTGATATTATTATCAGTTTTTTCTAGCTGCTCAAGCAGCTTTGGGGTCCACTGAGTGACTCACTCATCCTTCCAGCACTTCTATAATTCCACAAGCCTAGCCAGCCACTCTTGGAGTTCAATTGCAAAGGTTACAAATAATATTTCGTAGCTTTCAGTAAGAATGTACCTATTTTTCCACCTTTCTGCTGTTACTTTTTCACTGCGGTTTTCTTTTACTGCGAACTCCTGGATCTGTGTTTCGAACCAATCTTCGATCTCTTTTCTTTCAGGCTTCCAGTATTCTCTTTTCATTACCCAATTCCTCTCTCAGACTTCTTCCGATCCCGGCAATGGAACCATTTTTTGGCTCGAGGGGTCTTGACCCAGGTTCGGTTAAGCAAGGTTTGCCAACAAAACCCTATACTATTGGCCCTTTTGGCAGTGACCTGCTTTCACAGGTCAAAGTCTCACCCGAAGTAGTATGGGTGGGTGCTGGAACCAGGTTTCTGCACCCTAAGAAAGGATGGGTAAAGCAAGCAGAGCAGTGCTAGGTCCTGTAATCCCCGATTACCTTATTCTATGCAGAGTTAATTAGGTCTCTATTCGCATCCATGTGCACTAGATCTATAGTTATATGCTTGTTATATCATCAACACAGTAGTACATAAACAGAACATAACAGATCTAGATCCAAGAACACAGTACACATATCTTTCGCAGCTTAAGGACAGAAACTCATAATACAACAATTACTAGTAATTCATATAACAATACTCATAGATTCAGTTCTCTAACAATCTTTCGCATTCATTCATTCATCAATTCTTCCTTACAATTCCAATTCCCTTCCCAACCTACTCACACAGCAGTAGGGTCCACACACAGCTGGACTTGGATCTCCGCACACACAGCTAGTAGGAGTCCGTTCCCCAAAACCTAGACATATAGCTTAAACAACAGATCGCATCAATAGCTCATCATATCCTATCCTTTACAATACAAAATGCATCTCTATTTATACTTTGACCCATTACAATACGTTCGGGGCTTTTACCCGCCCCAAAACCCCTCCGCTATGCTAAATATAACCAAAAATATAAAAAATGGACCAATTTCGCAGCTTGTTAGGAGACCTCGTTCCAACAGCAAGTAACATACAAGAATCATCGCATCTACTAATGGATAGTAAATGGTTGAATGTAACAACAATACATGATCAAGCACTTGCCCATGGTTATACAATGGATGACTATCAAGTCCATGGTCCACCTCAAAAGAGAACACATATGTAGCTGTGGTGGCCATATCTCCTCCCATGCTCTCATTAGAACATGTAGTGCAGAAAATGTGGGAATTTTCTCCCCTCAAGGACACATCCAACTCATGTGTAAATCTCCCAATCATGCTTCCAATACAAATCAAATCCATATCAGCAAATGAAATCATGACCATCAATAAAATGTGGAAAGTGCTGAAGGTTTCATGTGACGCAAGAAGGTACCAACAACTTTCCAAATAGTGACAGCGCAGTTTTCCAAACTGCTGCTTCAAAAAAATACAAGGCAAAATGTTTCTTTTTACATGGTTAGTCATGCATGTCCTCATATGGTGAATGTTTAAGTGCAACAACTGAACCAACATGTGATGATAAAACATTTTCCCAAGGCCACATAAAATATGGTTGCCTCCATCATATAGATTGGCCCAATAATGAACATGGAGCAATGTAAAAAGCTTGCCCTCTTGTGGAGCAATGCATTGCATAGTAATGGCAAGAGTATGAAAATCAATGAATATATAGACAAGCTTCTTACCATATGCCAGAAGTAAGATGGTACATGGATCCATGAGTGAGTCCTCCATAGTGTTTTGGCATGCTATGAAGAAGAATGGTCCATATGCTGTAAGAAGATAATCCTGCCCATGCTTGGAAATCCAAGTCAAGAAGAATATTTCATAGTGATATATGCCTCTACGCACTAATCTATCATCATCATCTCCTCCTTGTTCACCAATTGCATCTGATGTGAAGTGATCCTGGGGACACTCCATCCATAAGTCTATGCTCCCAAGTGATAGCGCTGTGAGCTCATGCAAATAAGCTTCTGTCAATACAAAGCTCTGTTCTTTGACATGATCCATATCAAATATATCTCCCATAATGCTACAATGCATGAGAAGTTCCTCCCAAGGTGTAAGTACCTCTCCATCATCTAAATCCAAGGAGATAAGGCCATCTTCTCCTTCTGTAACATCATGCAAAGTGTGAGAGAAAATCTTCTCTTGCTCTCCCAAGAACAAGCAAAGCAACAAAATATTTTGCTGCATCCCCATACTTCCATCATACAGATCATGTGATGAGAACATAATGAAGGATATGAAGATCATACCAACGCCATGCATCCATACTCTTTGTTGCTCAAATATGAAAGTACCCTGCCATCTCTCCTCCATCCTCCTACTCTTAGGAAGAGTGTATGCCAAGTGATGGCCAAACTCTTTCAAGAGTAACCAGCGCAGCCAAGCCTCCTGTTGCCTGGTATCATAAATTTTCAAGTAGCCTCCCAGCTCCTTGCTCATCAACCACATCCACTCAATCACTTGTGGATGCTTTCTCCTTCTCTTCATCTTGGTACTCCTCCCATGAAAGCTACCATCCTCCCAAACCAAATCTTTGTCTTTGCACTTCATGGGATTTTGAAATGAAACCTTCTCAAGGATCAATGAGACCCTATAAGGACCCAAATAAGTGGTAGGAAAAAACCTCCCATCATGATGTGTATGGCTCAAGGAATGTCCAAAAAAATCATGAGAGATGTTATCCATCCTAAGATGTCCTCCATCTTCTATCTGCTCCTATGAGAAAAGAAGAAAATCTTTGCACTCCATGGTTTGTTGAAGTGCACCTCTAATGAGATCTCTCCAGTGAGACCTCCCTCTCAACAATAGTCTTCCAAAACCAATGAGGTCTTCGATCTGCTGAAAGTATAAGTTCCTCTTTGAGCTGAGAGGAGCTCATTGAGAAAGTGTCATCTTGAAAGGAGAAAGGGTTTCTCACTCCAAGATGTCTACTATCTTCCTTCAAGTCTTCAAACCCCAACCTGAAGTGTGATGAACAATCCAACAATGGCTCATGAGAATGATGGTTTTCTTCTTCCTTGAATGTTTCCATGTTGCACAACGCAGAGCAACCAAGTTGCTCTATAGTAGCAATGGGATTTTACCCTTGGTCATGTAAAAGTAAATCTCCACAATTATCAAAAGAATTTGCCGCAACAATAGATTGTGGAAATATTTTCATACCTCGATGATGTTTGGGAACTTCTTGTAGGGCTGCAATAGTTCCTTCCTCCATAATGTTGGCTACCCCAACTATTGATTCACGTGGTTGCTCCTCCATGAGTGTGACAACGTTATCAGAAGGCTCCTCAAGTGGTGGTGTGAGCTTCTCTTTCTTTGTTATTTCTCCATCAAAGGTTTTGATTAACCCTTTAGTGAACTCTACAAAAGTTTTCACCCTTGCATGGCTCAAGTGGTTGCTCCACCAATCATAGGATTCACCCTCCAAGTGCAGTGTGGAGATTTCAACAACTTATTTCCTTGCTACAGGATGTATTAGGAAAAATGCCTCCAACTTTCTCACCCAAGTTCTTGCTGTAGATAACCCATCAAAGGTAGACAACATAAATATATTGCCTTTAATTTCTCTTCTGCTTCAAGGTATCTTCTCTTCCTTCAACTGGATGAAATGAGGGAAAGCTAGAGTCTCCTTGAAGGCTCTAGGTTGAGATCTGTACTCAACAAGGTAATCACTTAGAATCTGGTAATCCAAGTGTCCTTCATGCTTGTCTTCTTCTTGATGAGAATAGGAAGTGCATGGTCCTTCCTCTTCCTCTTCTTCAATCTTCTTGACATCTTTGGAGAGGTTCTCTATGGATCTAATACTAATGAGAGTAATCTCATCTTCTTCATCATTTTTATCTTCTTGGGCTAAGACTCATAGGCTGAGCCAAGAAAGTTGCTTCGATACTACTATAATATTCCAAATCTGGAACAGCTAGCAAGGCATGACTGGAAAACAAATTTTCCAGTAATGGCTACTACAGGAATTGAAACCAAGAACTGGATCCTTTAGAAAAATGTTTCTAAGTGCTAAATCCAAGAGGAGGCTCCAAGAAATCCTTCTAAGTGGGTTAAACATATCTCCCACACTTAGATGTCCTCAAAAGTGCACGATGAAGGGACTGCAACAAATGTATGAACATACAATAGATCAATAACGTTAGTTTATTAGCTGTGAGACAAGAATATATAGATAGCCAAAAAATAATGTTATAGAAGTTTAGAGAGTACAAATTCTTGAGGAAACATCTACTCAAGAAAGGAGATTCAAGCCTCAGCAAGACATGTACATGAAATGGAAGAACACTGCTATATTTGCATAAACCCAGGCTAAGAGGATGCAGTTTATAAGAGGTACTGCTCCATATTACATAATAATAGAAATATATGACAATGTATGGCTCAATAAATAAGGGGGAGCAAGCTCTCAACCCCTGGAAACAATAATACAACAATCCTCCGAAGGATTGGCTGAAATATACAAAATGGAAAAAATGTTGGAGTTGCTGGGTAGCAGTTGCAACTCAGAAAATGGAAATGGATGGATAATACTAAATATGCTACATCTGATATCAATATCTCCTCCAATGGATCTCTCAAGTGGAAGTCTGATCCTTACACTGAATATCTCACCCTTCGATCAACATTGCAAAACCCCACAACAAGCGCTCTATGAAAATAACACAGTTACTGAAGCAAACTGCACTGTAGGGGAAAAAGAATGATTTGGCCCAATGCCAAGATCTGCAATAAGCTCCAATGGCTTCCAAACTGATCCTCCAAAGGAAAGAAAGACTCTCCCTCTGAAAAAAAAGTGATGGAA
>JAXQQM020060821.1:0-47811 GCA_034641835.2 Pinus albicaulis
CTTGCTTTTAACTTAAGATAAATCACTAGCAATTGCATTGGGGTGCAAGGGAACCTCAAAAGGATAGCTTTGAATTAAAAAAGGTTATACAAAAGGGTAAATAATGAGTGTGAACTTATGGGGTGCAGAATCTGACATTGAAGAGGAGAACGTATGAAGTACAATATTTAAAAGTTGAAAGCATTTTAGTGCATTTAAAAGTAAGGTAAGATGATTATTATCACTCATTTGCCCGTTTCTTTAGTTTTATTTGCATACCTGGAAAACATGTTAGTTTCATTGGAAAAATAAATTTGAAAGATATACATTGAGTTTAGAGGCATTCATTCTAAGGGTTTTCTTTTTTATTTCATCTCCATGACTTTCATTTTATAAAAGGTTATGCTTATTATTTTGAATATGTTTTTTAAATTATTTGTTGTTCATTCATTAGATACATTTACTTTGTGGTTGTTTTATTAAATCATTATTTGACAATAAAAATTTCAAATTTCCATAATCAGAAGACTTTATTTTAAAAAAAATTGAACTTTTCAAGCCAAAAATTTAATAATTATTTTCGTTAAGATGAAATTCAAAATCCTTAAATTTACACAAATAACATATAAAAAAATTGTAATGAACAATCTAATTTAAATTAGAATCAATATAATTAAAATTAATCAATAACTTATGGTGCGTGTTTGTGCAAGTTTTTGTTTTGCAAAGTCTTGACAGTAAATGTAAGGTGGGTGTTAAAATGATGGTGGAGATATGAGTCTAATAAGAAGAAATTTTAGTGAAATGTACAGTTGCATCTGCTTAGAAAAAGGGTTTAATGAGGATTAGGGTCATTATCGTTTTAGAAAAGTGAATAAATTACATATCAGAAGTACAGTGAGACATTACGCTGTAGCAATGAAAACATTAGTGATGATTTGTGAAGCAGTAAGGACTGAAGGGTGGTTCAAGGGAAAATGCGTGGTTCCATATTTAGTCATATTAGTGACTGAAAGGCTGATATATGTAGAGACCTAGTCTTGGATGATTGTGTTAAGTTGTGGGAAGTGTTTGAATTTCTGGTTCTGTTAGGAAGTATTCCAGAATTGTCACAGAATTAGAGATTTTATTTTCTGCAATAGGGCCTTAGAGTTATTGAGAAGGTATAAATAGAGAACATTGGGCAAAGTATGATGGAGGTATATGGAAGTGAGAAAGTTTCTTGATAAAGATACCTGGTTGACACATGATGATACATTTGAAGATTGATGGTGTTATGTGAGGACACCTTAAGACTGTCAGTATCGTAAGTAATGAAGGAAGTATCATCAACAGTCTTTAAGACTTAGTTACATCAAGATACCTGAGGAATTAGAAATATTCTGATCATAGTTCATATACATTAGCATTTGTAACAGTTAAAGAAGGTTGATTTGCACTGTACATCTGATGTATGCACGCAGTAGTAGCATCATCTCTGTACATCTGAAGCATATTTCAAAGTGCGCGAAGGGAAAATGTACTGAGTTTTCCTGTTGTATTGTATCTAGAGCTAAAAAGAAAGGCCTACTCTAAAAGCATTCCTATTGTTAAATATGTATTTTTTCAAAAACGCTATTTGGAAGTTGTATAACTTAAATATTGTAAATACGTTCTTTTGAATTTTTTCCATGCTAAAGAAGCCATAGGCGTAGAATAGTTTAGAAGAGGATGTTGGTTTGTACTATTAAAAGGAAAGAAAACAGTAATGTCAAATTAATCATATTTATAAATCAGCTTTCCAGGCATGCTAGTTGTACCTGTATATTTTTAATATTGCAAGCATGTTTTTTTTAACTCTTCTTAGGTTAAAGAAGGCATAGAAATTATCTAGAGCATCTTTCTAATTCAATGTGAAACTCCTTTACGAGAAGTTCTCTAGCTAAAGGAAAATTACATTGAAATGAAAAAATGCATAAGGAAAGTGATATCAATTTTATTTACGAATTATCGAAACTCTCATGAATATTTTCAAGTAAGAAAAAGTCACTCCATTTCTCCTTGACAATGACTAGTTTACCAGCTTTCCCTCTGTAGCATATATTATGGAGAATTGAGAATGATTCGGCATTTGAATGAACATACTCTTTTAGGAAATATTGAAGTCTGAAAGCACCAAGAATGACATACAACTCTGCACATGCATATAAGGTATGGAAAACCTAGAATAGAAATTTGCAATCTTGTTAGCCTTCAATTTGTTTTCAATGTTTTCACATGGAGAAAAAGGAAACCAAAATAAAAAAAGCTAACAAATCTGTGAATTTCAATTGGTAAGAAAACAACCTTAATAGTGCAAAACATAGTAGGTACAAAACCAACTTCGGAATTGCTAGATTTAAGAAACATAAGAATCGTTCACATCCATACCTTTCTTGCAGCAAGTTTTGATTGTTGTTCACTTTTTGCACCTGTGCAAACCTACACAATGAGAAAAAAAGAAAAAAGAAAAAAAAGAAAAGAAAAAAGCATTGCAGTACTTGTTACCTATTTACTAGTTTACTTTTAAAAAAAAATATGGATACCCAAATAAATTACGCAATAGGTAAAAGTTATTGGTTTTTCTAAGAAAGTATCACCTTCAGTGTAACAAGTCCTCTATTTTGTCAGTTACCTCTATTTTGTGAGTTACTTCAAAATTCGAACTGAAGTAATTGTAATTGGTCGCCTATTTATAATTGTAATCTTCCTGCAATTGTTCATAGTGTTGGGATTGCCCAAACTTGCAACGGTGAGGAACATTATATTGCTTTGGCCACTAACTGGAAAGCTTTGACAGGAGTAACTCTGATTTGCAGCTGCAGAGGACTGAAGGATGGACATGAGCAAAGATTTATTTGATTTTAATCTTCCTCTCCTCTTTAACACAGAAATCCCACTCTCCTCTCCAACACGTTCGATCTGCAAAGAAAGCTGGTGATTCACTTAATTTTTTGGTAGTTGGAGATTGGGGTAGAAAAGGACTTTACAACCAGTCTAGAGTGGCTACTTAGGTTAGACCTACTCTTCTTCAAGTTTTCATCATTTGTTTCTGATTTGAAAAGGAAGTTCTGAATGAATAAACAAAATGGTTTAATAAGAACTTCACAAAGTTCGCTGAAAATGGGCATTATTTTTTGTTTAAATTTTTATTCCACTGTGTGTGGTTGGTTAATGTTATAGATGGGAAGAATAGGAGAGAAGCTGGGAATCGATTTCGTCATTTCTACTGGTGATAATTTTTATAACAATGGATTAACTGGTATTGGTGACCCAAGTTTTGAGGAATCGTTTTCTGGAATCTACACGGGCAAAAGTCGGCAGACACCATGGTATAGTGGTATGAACTATAAATAGATTATCTGTCCACTGAATATTGAAATTGTATGGTTGCCTGGTTCGCAATACTAATGAACAAATGGATTCGTGTCCAAGAAGAAAAAATCTGCTGAAGTGTGCTCTGTATAAACACACAAAGAGCAGCTACAATATATTGAGAAAGAGAGGAAATTAGAATAATGGATATATTGTATACATGAATTCCATCAATACCTCCAGATTCAAGCCTATGTGGGCAAATGTCTACAAACTCTGCTTAATCATGATTTGGGAGGAGGACATTGCATCAAATATGTACGTTCACTACATGGTTTACACCAGAAAAGAAAGATTACAGTACTTGTTCCCTATTTACTAGTTAAATTTAAAAAAAACATATGGATACCCAAATAAGCAACGCAATAGGTAAGTTATTGGTTTTCGGAACGCTGTCTGGTTTATATATGGTTATCCTCCATAGGAATAAACTCCAAGGTTCCATTCCACCCACTCTGGGGGTATGTCAGAACTCTGTGTTTTTTCCAATTTACAAAACTATGTTTATGGTCGTCGTACTGTAACTGATGGTTTCCCCTTCTTAACTTTTTTCAAAGAGTGACCGATCTTCTCCATGGAATTGCCTCTCTTAAAAAATCAAAATCATAATCAACATGTTTCTCCATTTCTTGAACAAGATAACGCAATAGGCAAGTCACTCGTTTTGGGAACCCTCTCTGGTTTATATATGCTTATCTTCCATAGGAATAAACTCCAAGTTTCCATTCCACACAGGGTAACCAACTTTTTCACCCATGCATTTATGGCAAGATCTGGCTCACCGATGATTTGAGCAGCCTTGAGAAAAAATCCCCCAAGATCAGAAAAGCATTAGGTTTTCTCTCAAGCTCCTTTTCAATTACGAATTGCACTGCTTGACATCGAGCAGCGGGAGCATTAATATTCCCTTTCGATCTAGTCAAAGGGGACAAAATTGATCCATGGTACTTAATGGTGGGTATTTTCCCATGGTATTGGCCCATGGTATTTGTTGCAGTTTCTCAGAAATAATAAAATAAAGGTCTCTAGAAAGTCCATCAAGCCTATAAAAGGGGAGAGAAGCTAGGCATTTAGATTCATTGTTGTTTTATCTTATCTTATTGTGTCTCAAGGAAAACTTGGTCAGCCGTCTAACATTGATCCCGGGACGAAACTCGTGGTGAATTTATTTGGTGATCCATCGAGTGTCCAATTGTGCTTAGGTCAAAGCATGTCATTTGCAAGAGCTCAAATTTATTGTATGGGCATGTGTTTTATTTTCAGTTAATAATATAAATAAAAGGATGCATTTTCAGATCCCGTCTATGTTCATATTTTTTACTGAATGTAATTTTATTGAGAACATTAGAAATGTGCTAGATCTGACTAAATTATTAAGGCTTGTTAGATATTACATTGGTACGTATCCTGCACCTTGCCGCCCGAGGGTTTTAATATGTAGGAAACTTCTAAGGGGATTTATTCTACCCTACATATCCCGATCTTTTACAAGCATGTAGAATCTACAACCCACAAGTCCCAAGATCGAAACTTCTCCTCGATACCACCGTAAGATTCCAAACAATAAAAATTTTGATAGATCTAAAAGATATTAGTGTTCTCATTTAATACAATCTTTCATCAAGAACCAGAACACAAGAATTGCAGCCATTTTATTTATATTATTCACTGAAAGTAAAATACATGCCCAGACCATAAAATCCTGCAAATGGCATGCACAGCTGCTTGACAATGACAAATATAAGAAACTGAAGCCCACTTGTGAATCCTGGATGGATCCACCACATAAACATCACCGCGGGGTTTTTGTCCCGGGATCAATGCTAGAACTGGCCAGGCCAGGTTCTCAACCCAAACATAATAAGATAGATAATACGAGAATGCTTCCAAATGCCTAGCTTCTCTCCCCTTTTATAGGCTTCATGGACTTTCTAGAGACCTTATTTTATTATTTTTCTCGGAAACCAACAACAAATACCATGGGTCAATACCATGAGAAAATACCACTGTAAGTACCATGGATCGATTCTCTCAACTTTGACTGGATCAAGAAAGGGAATATTAATAAAGATCACAAGTGGGCTTCAATTTCTTATATTTGTCATTTTCAAGCAGTTGTGCATGCCATTTGCAGGATTTTATGGTCTGGGCATGTATTTTACTTTCAGTGAATAATAATATAAATAAAATGGTTGCATTTCTTGTGTTCTGGTTCTTGATGAAATATTGTATTAAATGAGAACACTAAGATGTTTTAGATCTATTAGAATTTTTATTGTTTGGAATCTTACAGTGGTAAGGAGTGCATCTTGCCAACTAAGGGTTTTATGCAAGAAACTTCGGTGGGATTTATTCTCACCCTAGCAGACATCCCGATCTTCGGTGGTATTGAGTATCACCCTAGTTGGTTTTATTTTTCAGTTGATTGAAAGAAGAATTTGTGCGTTGCAAAAGGAGCAAAAATTGATCTAACCTGATCTGATCTTCTGGACAGTCAAGGAGGAGGATTGGTTTAGCCAGCAACATTGAGAACAAAGTTGAATTTTTCTTAATCAAGAGATTTATTTGGAGCGTGAAAGTGGGTAAATGGACTTGACTCACAATTTTAAGCCATGTTTATAGTTTTGAAAATTATGACAGGGATTGATATTTTTTTTTTAGAGATTTAATTTATAAAGAAAAGGGAAGGAGCAGAAAGTTGAGTTTAGTTTGGGAGCTGTAAGGATTTAATTAAAAAAAATAAAAAATCCTTGGATACAGTATTGTTGAGCATATTCCTTCATAGTGCATCATTTCGGGGCCTACTAAATTCTGCCATCATGAGATGAGTTTACACATACATTGAAATCAGAATATTGTCTTGTGCAAAAGGGAACGTGTATTTGGGCAGCATATCTCCAAATCAAGTGCTGAAATATTATTTCAAGAGGTTGTGTTATTTATATACTTTTGCTAGCACCAACTTAACCTAGTTTCATCAGGGCCAAAATCAAAATGTGAGAAGGCAGAATACATTTTTGTATATTTCTTTGTCTTGCTATGTGAAGATGGATCGTCTTGAAGAAAAATTCAAAAACAACCAGAAAATCCTTCATGTACTAGTGAGGTTATATGGTCCTTTAAGTAGCCATATCTCCATAGACCAAAATGATAATCAAAGCAAGAACAAAATCTGCAGCAAGAATGAACTAAGGAGGAGAGGACTATGCTTTATCTGCAAGGGACCTTGGGCCCTTAACCATTCCTGTCCAGGTGATAAGAAGAAGGCAACAAAGACAGAACAAGAGGAGATTACTTCAAATCATGGGGAATCTTTTGTAGATGGGTCTATTGATCTTCAGGATGGTGAGCAACATCATGACATTATTCAGGGAGGCTTGCAAGACGACAAACATTTGGAAGTGCATGAGGAAATTCTACCTAATGCCATTTATGAGGTTGATTCCTATACAATGGAGTTCGTAGATCCCCAGGGGAATATTCATGAAGAATATGAACAATCAAGTATAGATAAAATTCCACCAATGCATCTATGTTCGACAGTTGAAAGGGATAAACAGATGGTCTCCACAGGTGAAGGATACTTGGGAGATTTGAGTGAGGATCCAGCCATAGTGAACTAGCATGATGAGTATGATCACGAGGAGCAACATGACAAACATAATGTGCAAAATGGACCATTCCTAGAGAGTTGGTCAAAGGCTCAAGTTGAAGATGTGGTCGCTGGGCATCGGGTGCAAACAGACACAGAGACAGTCAGCACGGCACTAGAATTGCCAGTAGAAGACTTTCGAGAAAGGATCAAGCATTTCAAGACAGATCTTATGTTGTTGAAGCAGAAAGTCTGGACAGTCCGAGACATTGCCTTACAGGAGAACAGAAAAATTGAGGAACTCATAGGGGTATGTGCCGAATCAAAGACCAAGTTGTCTAGTGTTGAAGAACGACTCAAATCCCTCATAAGGCAGCAAGAGGAGTACGATTGGGAGTTCCAGAGCAGCCCTCTACAGGAGTACATAGATAAGTCTTGCAACACTACCAACAACCCACCTTTATACATTGGGAAGAGAAGGAAAGAGTTCTCCAACTGCATCATGTTGGGTAACCAAGTAGAGAAGCATGAATTGAGCATCGAACAACATCAACATAGTAGATTTGCAGATATTCATTCTTTCCCAAGTATGGATTGGCGAGAGATTATGAGTTGGTATTCTATTGATGGGTTGATTACTTGAAGGATACCCATAGCCAAGGGAAAATTACAGCGTGAACCACTTGGTGTGGACAGCGATGGAGAGTTGAAATGGTACCATAACCCACAGGTCCCAAGATTTAGGTGGTATTGGGATCCAGGAGAATCCATTGAGGAAAGAATTGGTCAGAGGATTGTTTGGGATCCAGGTATGGAAGGATCCATTCAGGACCATTCAACATGGAGGGTACATCGGATTGTATGGGGTCCTGGTATCAATGTACAAATGCTTCTGTTGTGGATAGAAGTGGATCACTTGAGGACAAGCAATCGTTGGGCAGGAGGATTTGTAATATTCCCTTTCTTGATCCAGTCAAAGGGGACAAAATTGATCCATGGTATTTACCGTGGTATTTTCCCATGGTATTGGCCCATGGTATTTGTTGTAGGTTTCCGAGAAAAATAATAAAATAAGGTCTCTAGAAAGTCCATCAAGCCTATAAAAGGGTAGAGAAGCTAGGCATTTAGATTCATTCTGATATTATCTATCTTATTATGTTTGGGTTGAGAACCTGGCCTGGCCAGTTCTAGCATTGATCCAGGACGAAAACCCCGCGGTGATGTTTATGTGGTGGATCTATCCAGGATTCACAAGTGGGCTTCAGTCCAAGCATGCCATTTAAGTGTGAGCTCCACTTATCGCATGGGCATGTGTTTTATTTTTCGCTAATAATATAATAAAAGGCTACATTTCTAGATCCCGTTCATGTTCATGGTTTTGTCGAATGTAATTTTATCGAGAACATTAGAATGGTGCTAGACCGACTAAATTATTAAGGTTTGGGATCTGTTGTGGAGCATCATCACACAGGGTAACCAACTTTATTGGGTTTTCTCTCAAGCTCCTTCTGGCAAATCTTATAACTCATAGAAGATCATATTTGATATCTTTTTTTTTTGTAAGTATGCTACAAAAGCTTTCAAATTACGAATTTCCGTCATCGTGATCTCCTGCAACCGAGGATGTTGAACCTTTACAAGAACATCAGTTGCAACACCCTTAATTCTTGGCCGATGTACGTGGGCTACTAATGCAGAACCTATAGGAATTTTCTCAAACATTTCGAAATTTTCATTGGGTTTTCTCTCAAGCTCCTTCTCAATTACGAATTGCATTACCTGAAATCGAGCAGCGGGAGCATCATCACATAGGGTAACCAACTTAATTGGGTTTTCTCTCAAGCTCCTTCTCAATTACGAATTGCATTGCCTGAAATCGAGCAGCGGGAGAATCAAGAATCATCACACAGGGTAACGAACTTTTTCACCCATGCATTTGTGGCAAGATCTGGCTTACCGATGATTTGAGCAACCTTGAGGAAAAATCCCCCAAGATCAGAAAAGCATTGGGTTTTCTCTGAAGCTCCTTTTCAATTACGAATTGCACTGGTTCAAATTGAGCACCGGGAGCATCATCACACATGGTAACCAACTTCATTGGGTTTTCTCTGAAGCTCCTTCTGGCAAATCTTATAACTCGTATACACATTCAGTTC
This sequence comes from Pinus albicaulis, assembly GCA_034641835.2. Lineage (NCBI taxonomy): Eukaryota > Viridiplantae > Streptophyta > Pinopsida > Pinales > Pinaceae > Pinus > Pinus albicaulis. Next base: position 9,121 of record JAXQQM020060821.1, read on the forward strand.
ACAGGTCTCAAGTTCCAGGTATGTAACGTCAAAATACAGAAAGGTCAAACCCACCTCCTAGGTGGCAACAAGATGCCGAGGTTTAAGGCTAGCTTCAAAACCTCAGATACATTCGTGGAATGAAATGCTGAAAAGGTGCAAGCTTAGCAAAACAAAGAACAATCCTCGACAGACACACATGCAACAATGAAAAATGAAACGGGTGTGGTAGGCATTTATCTTGCACCCAATTAAGCCAGTCTCTGCCTCCTATTATTGCAGGTAACAGAAGCTTACTGGTTATTCTGAAATCACAAATCGTTGAAGCTGGAAGTTTGCAAGTTGCTGAGGCTGCAAGTTGGAAGTGGGCAAGTCAAATTCAATTGCCAGGTGCTGAAACAGAAGGAAGACAGGAGAGGGTGAATATATGACCAGGGGAACTAAGTGACGAGGCTGCAGAGAAGGTGAATGGAAATGAATACGAAGTATGGATGGTTAGATTGCCCAGGCAGAAGGAAAAGGGTACAGTAGCAGGGGACGGGAGCCATAAAAAGGCATGGGCAGAGTACTGCAATATATTCCAGCAGTTATTAGCATGGCACTATGTTGAAGCTCGTGCATGAGAAAGTGAGTACCGTGGAAGTGCACGTCTCATCAATAAGTGGTAAGTGAGTTGCATCTCCCGAATTCACATATTTTAAATTTGGAAGAGTAAACACAACCATCAATGCCTCGTTGTAATAGTCTTGAAGAGAAAACTCGCATCAATGCTCGTCTCCGTAATAATGACTCCATCGCAATGGTGTAATGTAAATTTAGAACAACGCAGTCATCAATGCCCGCCCGTACATTGGATGCAGATTGCAAACGTAATTTTCAAACTATTAATCGTGTTAGCGCGCGTATGGGAGATTGATTGCTGGAGTGTGCCAAATGTTTAATTTTGATTAGGAGGAAGGCGATAAGAAATAAAAATTTAATATTAATACTTTCATTAAAATACTTAAAATAAATTAAAAAGAAAATATCAATTTACTTATTTATATATTTTTAAAATATGAATTCGTCATATGCCCACAAACTTTAAATGCTTTATTTCCATCATAATTATAATAAAGTTTTAAATTCAATAATTGATTATATATATATATATATATTAAGATGGGAAGAGTCCGATTTATTTATTCATATTTCTTTAAAATACAAATGTGACTATATGCACTTTTATCTCTCTAACTCAATTTTGTCATGCATAGAGATCTCATAGAAGATAATCCTTATAGTCAAAAGAACTTAATCTTTGATAGAAATAAAAACGATCTCTTTCTAAATGAATTAAAAATTAATTTGCTTCCTTTATCTAGTATAGACAACATAGATGACCTCTATCATAATTTTACTACAACCCTCTCATATTCTATTAACAAGTTCTCAATTGAAGTCTCAAGTAATAAAAGAAATAGCAAAACCAACCCATGGTATGACAAAGATTGTAAAAGTGTGAGGAGAGCAATTAAGGAAGTTGTTGATGAATCTCTCAAAATTGACAAGATAAAAATCTACAAAGCCCTAACTAAAAGGAAAAAAAGGAAATATATTCGTAAAAGACAAGAGAATCTCTTACACCTCTCTAAGGTGGCTCCTAAGAAATTCTGGAGGCAGATTCTAACTAGGAAAACTAAAGATAATAATAAAATTGCTTTACACGACTGGAATTCCTATCTTAAAAAGCTTTATGAATCTCCAAATGCCAAGGATTTTGAAACCCTGCTCACAATGAAAGAAGTTTTCTCATTAGAAGACATTGATTTTGGGGTTAAACGCCTAGCAAATGGGAAAGCTAAAGACATTGAAGGTTACCAGGCGGAAATCTTAAAAATTGGAGGTCCTGTCCTCATCCCCCACATCCACAAGCTTTTCAACCAAGCGGTCAAGCAAGGGTTCCCTAAACCTTGGACTCAAAGCCTCATTATCCCTATTTTTAAAAGTGGGGATACAAATAACCCCTCTAATTATCGGACAATTATGATCAACCCTCTCTTAGCCAAGTTATATGGTATTATTTTGGAAAAGAAGTTGAGCATTTGGCTTGAAAGTGAAGGTAAGCGAGCTAAAGGCCAAGCGGGTTTTAGAAGGCAACACTCAACAATGGACCACCTCGTTATTCTTAGGATCATCGTGGAGGAATGTCGCAATGATAAATCCAATCTTTTCTGTTGCTTTGTGGACTTTAGAAAGGCTTTCAATACGGTTCCTAGAAACAACCTATGGAATATATTAGAAGAGCTAAATGTTCCTTTTGAACTAAGAGCGGCCGCTATAAGGTTATACGAGAATGTAATTGCCAAGTTAAAGAGAAATGAGGGGTGGTCGAAAGATATTAAGTGTAATATCGGAGTTAAACAAGGTTGCCCCCGCTCCCCTACCCTATTTGGAATTTACATCGACAAGCTAGAAGGTTGTTTAGAGGAAGCAGGATGTGCTGGCACGATCTTAGCTGGGATAGTCATCATCCTTCTTCTCTATGTTGATGATATTGTTCTTCTCGCAAGGTGCCCATTTGATCTTGATAAGAAACTTAGAATTCTTAAGGATTTCTGCGCTAACATGGGTATGTCTATTAACAATGACAAAACAAAAGTTATGATTATCAAATCCAAGAAGGACACTTATGCTAATTTTATGTATGACAATAGTAACTTGGAGGAAGTGTCTTCTTACAAGTACCTAGGAATTGATATTCATCACAAGCTCAACTGGAACTATAGCATTCGGAAAAGGATTAATGGGGGGTGGAAAGCTTATTTTGGTCTTGAAAATAATTGTAAAACGGAAAACCTCGTAATGTGGGATAGAAATAAGTTCCTCTTTGAAACTTTAGTCACTCTTGTTATCTTATATGGATGTGAGGTTTGGGGTTGCAGCATCTCTAGAGAATCCTGGAGAAAGATTGAGCAAATCCAGAAGCGTTTTATAATGTATAACCTTAAAATTAAAAGCAATACACCCTATCCTATTCTCCTTATAGAAGTGGGTCTTTCCCCTATCGAGAGCCTAGCTATGACTAGGCTTCTGTTGTACAAGCACAAGCTCAATAGCATAGGAGACCATAGACTTCTTAAGCTAGCTTTAAATTCCAGCCAAAACCACCTAAGGCTTAAACGAGGTTGGTATAAAGACACCAGGGCTTGGTTAAACCATTGGGAGATCGACGAGAATGTTGCATTGCAAAACATTAATAACATTAAAAAAATTGTTACTTCTAAGTTCAAAGAAAAAATGTGGTGTGAGAAAGATCTAGCAGCTAAAAGAAAATTAAGATATTATAAAGAGGTCATCAACCCCACCCTAGAAGATCAAAAGTATCTATCTATTTTAACTAGCTCAAAGAAGAAAATTAATATAGCCAGGATTAGAACGAACTCTCATGAGCTCCATAGTGAAACAGGTTGTTGGACAGTTCCTAAAACACCATGGATGGAAAGGATATGCCATCTCTGTGAGAATATGAACATCGAGGATGAAAATCACTTCCTCTTAGAGTGCCCCACGTACAACCACATTAGAGCTCAATTTCATAATCTTTGTTGCAATACTGATCTTCCTAGCCTTTTAAGATGTCAAAATTATAGTGAGCTCGGGAGGCTTCTCTCCAAGCTTTTTGGGCATAGGAATAAAATCTTAAATCAAATTAAATAACTCTTTTCTTTAGGTCCGATAGACATTAAAAATTTTAAGAAAGAAAAAAATTAAATGAAAAAGTAAAAAACATATATATGTGAAAATAAATTAAAAAATTAAAAATTAAAAAATTCATTTTTTAATTAAAAATAAAAATAAAAATAAAATAATAAACAAAAATAAACGAATTTTTAAAATTAAAATTAAAAAGAAATAAAAATGAAGATTTATGAAATTTAAAAATAAAAATAAAATAATACTAAAAAAATAAGATAAAAATAAATACTAAAAGTTAATAATAATAAAACATTAATGAAAACAAAATTTAATTAAAAAAATAAAAAAATTTAAAAAATTTAGAACAAATAAATCAATAATAATAATAATTGAACCTCATTGGGCTCGGGTCGATTCTCTGGGAACGGCCCGCCATTCCATTCTCGATAACCTTCCACCGCCCGGGTGTCGCTCGAAAATGAATCGATCTGGCTATGGAAAGTTAATGAAGCTCTTCACCGCCCGTCGCCCCAGTATTAATTAATCGCGGTGCTTTATTCCAATATTTTTTAGTATTAATTTTAGTATTAATTTTTTTTATCTTTTTATATTTTTATATTTTATTTTTATTTTATTATTTATTTTTAAATTTAAATTTTATTTTTCTTTTAATTATTATTATTATTTTTTAAATATCATTTATATTTTTTAATTTATTTGTTTGTTTTTATATTTTTATTTTTTAATTTTAATATTAATATGAAAAATGTTTTTCTTTTTTTAATGGATTTTGTTAATTTTTTTTATTTAAAAATGTATTTTTCATAGATTTATATGCATTTTTTTCTTTAAATTTAAATTTTCTTTTTAATTTGTGTGATTTTTTTAAAATTTAAATGTTTATTATTTTAAAATTTTTATTTTTATTTGCTTTTTAAATTTTTATTTTTTTAAATTTAATTATTTTTTTTAATATTTTATTTTATTTTATTTTTTTTAAGCTTTAACTAATTTTAAATTTTTTATTTTATCATTTTTAATTATGTGGATTTCTTATTATTATTTTATAACTTAAAACTAATATTTGTTTTTTTGTTTTGGTTTAATTTTTTAATTTTTTCCTTTAAATTGTGTTTTTTTCCTTTTTATTTTCCAAATTTTTTGTTTTATTTTATTTTTACAAGTGATATTTTTAGATATAGAACTTGGAATCTCCACAAGCCTTCATTTTTAGTTTATAAGTTTCGATTTCGAGTCTCAATCAAGACTCATCATATACTACTCGTTAATAAGATAATACTATAGGGTAAATAAATAGGGGTAAGAAGGATACGAGGTGAAAGAGCTCGACTCAACTCATAATTTTTAAAAGGTTAATATTTGATTAATCAGCTTATTTGAGCCAATTTATACTTCATTAGAATTATGAGAAAATTAAAATATTATAATTTTACTAAATTAAGGATATTTTATCTTTAATACTATGCCTAAAAATCGTTGGAATTTTATTTTCATAAACGTGATATTTTATCTTAAATGTCATCCTTGGATTTTCAAGGCTTTTCATAGACACGATAATAGATTATCTTTAATATCGAGCGTACAAATTGTTGCAATTTTAAGACTTTTGATATTTTATCTTTAATGTCATGTTTATTGTTGAAATTTTAAGGTTTTTTAGTGTCATGATATTTTATCTTTAATGTCATTGTTAAAAATTGTTGACAATTTCCCCGAAAATAAAAAGATGTTATTTCAACATTAACACTTTTCGTTTTGAAGTTGTTTTTTTCACACAAAAAATTGACGACATTATTTCAGCAATAACTCTTTTCATTTTTAGGTTTCTTTTTGCACACACAAAATTGGCGACGTTATTCCAGCATCAACACTTTTTGTTTTCAAGTTGTTTTAAAATTCTTGTTTTTAACATAATTTAAAAATGTTGAAATTCTGACCCTAAAAAAGAAATGTCTTTCGAAGAGACACTTTTTCATGTTTTTTGAGTTTTTTTGGGCTAGAGTTCTTGCATTGAGGTAATTGTTCTCGTTTGATCGGTAACTATGTTACGTTCCTGGAACAGAAAATGAAAGCTTAATTCATTTAAGCCATCGAGATTTGGGTCACAAAACATATCGTTTTCGCTAAAAATGTGTATACTCTTAAAGCATGTATCCGCCATCGCTCATGAGCTACGCCTATGAGGGATTAAACCGAAGGAGGCCGAGATCTAAGACAATTCACAGAAATCGCAGCTCATAGAAATCGGCCACTTTGTCACACCTCTTTCCATAGGACCAAGCACGAGGTTGATCGCTCGTACCAAGTTAAAATGATTAGAAATGACTATATATTTGACACAAAAAGTGTATGCATCAATACACACATTGCTTACATTCGATTACTCTAATATATAGAATTTCTCAAATCTTTAACTTATTATTATTAGTTAGAAAAAAATAAAATTTTTTTTATCAACAATCATAAATCAACATCTCAAATAAAATATAAAAATATTAATTCTAATATATATATATATATATATATATATATATAATATTCTACTCAAAACATTTTAATAATTTAAATTTCAATTAAAATTAACAAAATGAATATATAGTAATTCTATTTTATTTATTATAAAATAATTTGAAAACAAAAATGAACCCACACGATGAGATTTTTTCCTTACGCCTAACATTTAATTATTTTTCTATGCGAGATTATCAAGTGTTCAAATAACGGTTTATCATTTAAAAAATGTGGCCAATATAATTTGAAAACAAAATTGACCTCTACCACAATGAGATTTCTTTTTTTTTTCCTATAGACGACTACTGCCCTCACATTTAATTATTTCCTGTGCGAGATTATCAAATACTCACGTAACGGTGTTCATTTATGTATCATTTAAAAATATGACTGTAGTCTAAAGACGCCGCGTTTTGATCCAAAATCCGGGAACGATTTTCAGAAAATCCGGCAAAGATTTGCCCAGAAACTTGTTTATAGTTGTTAAACATTAGTATTTTGAGTGCCCCAGGGGTTTTTGATAGTGCTGAATCCATTTCAACTGTCAAAAATGGATTCCAAGCACTGCAACTACCTGATTTTTGCAAATTTAGTTGACCCGAATTCCCGTGATTTCTGCCCCTGGGCCAAAACGCCCTCGGTAGACAACTCCAAAAATATATGGCCAAAATAATTTGAAAATTGACTTTGTTTTCTTATTGAAGACGACTAGCCTAACATTTAATTTTTTTCTATGCAAAATTATCAACCCTTCACATAACGGTTTATCATTAAAAAAAAAGTATATGACCAAAATCAACTCTTCACATAACGGTTTATCATTTATTAAAAAGTATATGACCAAAATCAATAGAGAGTAAGTCGATGTTCTACACCACCGCTTGAATGGGTGGGCAGCTATAAATGTTGAGATCCATCTGTTCTTAGACGGTTGTTAGTGATTTGTGTGCCCCTATGCATGGCCGTGGAAATTATGAAGTGTAGCTTTACCTTTCAATGTCCGCTCATTGTACTACGTATATTAATATTATTGTAATTATATAAATTAAATGATTAGAAATTATGAAGTATAATTTTAATTTTTAATATCAAATTATATTTGTAATTAAGATGACACATTTTATTGTTAGTGCAATGATATAAATTAAATGGTTTACAAAATAAATATACATCAATTCATAATATGTTTCAAGTAATGTAGCCATATAAATTAAATGGCTTGTATGTAGATAAGATTCTTAAAAATATTCAATTAAAACATTTAACTTATTATAAAACATACAAAAGTTTCATTTTTAAAGTAGATACACATCAATTCATAATATGTTTTTGTGCTAATGCAGCCATACAAATTACATACTATATATAGATAAGATTCTTAAAAAGATTCAATTAAAACATTTGACTTATTATAAAAGATACAAAAGTTCAATTTAAAGTAGATACACATCAATTCATAATATGTTTCTAAGTAGTGCAGCCTATGCATGCCCGTGGAAATTATGAAGTGTAGATTTAGCTTTCAATGTCTGCTACGTATATTAATATTATTGTAATTATATAAATTAAATGATTAGAAATTATGAAGTATAATTTTAATTTTTAATATCAACTTATATTTTAATTAAGATGACACATTTATTGTTAGTGCAACGATATATTAAATAGTTTATAAAAGTAGATATACATTAATTCATAATATGTTTCAATGCATCATATAAATTAAATAGCTTGTATGTAGATAAGATTCTTAAAAAGATTCGATTAAAACATTTAACTTATTATAAAACATACAAAAGTTTCATTTTAAAGTAGATACACATCAATTCATAATATGTTTTAAAGTAATGCAGCCATACAAATTAAATGGCTTGTATGTAGATAAGATTCCAAAAGATTCAATTAAAACATTTGACTTATTATAAAAGATACAAAAGTTCCATTTAAAAGTAGATACACATCAATTCATAATATGTTTCAAAGTAGAGCAGCCTTACAAATTAAATGGCTTGTATGTAGATAAGATTCTTAAAAAGATTCAATTAAAACATTTGGCTTATTATAAAACATACAAGGTTAACTAAATTTAACTAAATCGTAATTTTATTGTTATTATTATTATTAAACAAATCAACACAATAAATTAATTATTATAAACTGTTGTCTCCAATTTGCAATTTATATTGAGGTTGTTGATTTGTAAATAAGTTTTTTTACAATATTATGGACCAATATTATGGCATATCAATATCAAATACCGTAAAAACTATTAGTAACCATACAAATAAAATAACCTATAAATGTAGACATGTATCAATTCATAATAAGCTTCAATTAAAACACTTGCCTCAAACATCACAAATATTAACTAAATTATAACTTTATTATTATTAATAAGAATCAACATAACAAATTAACAATTACAAATGTTTTCCTCCACTTTATACTATCATTGTTAATTTTAAATAGGTTTTGTTACGATACCATGGACCAATATTGTGGTTTATCAATATTAAATAATGAAAACTATAAGTCATTCCATACGATACTTGTCCATATGAATTTTTCTTAAAACAATGACTTTAGTCAAAAGGGAAAGAATCCATAACTACTTTGGAAATAAATCTAAACCTTTGAATTTTGTCTACTGCTAAGAATATTGTGGAGGTTAAATCCCTACCATCCAACTAATAATTATTGATAATTAAATTAAAATTGTGAAAACTTTAGTCCAAAATAGGCCAGGTCAATGATAGTTCTTTACAATGAAACCATGCCACATTAGACTTGATGAGTGAATTAAATCTATCAACTCATTTATGTAGTTATTAAATACTCATTAGAAAATGTTTTAGATTTATTTATTTTATTTTATATTTATTTTTTAATTCTAGTGCAATGTATTAATCATTCAAAACATAGATACATGAATAAACGAATGCCATTGAGGGAGTTCCAACTAGGAAACTCCACCTCTTCCACAAAGACCTAAATAGCCAAAAACAAACTCATTTTTACACTAACAATGCCTATTTGGGCTTACAAGATAACCACCGATCAACATAGACAAACCAAAAGACACAACATACCCACATTAGCAAAACTGCCAAACTAGTTCTCATCAAAGCAAGAAGCATGTTTTTTCAACGATCCAACAAAAAATCTGGTTGTAGACCAAAACACACTATCATTTCAAACATCCGAGTCGCAACACCATACGTCGTCATAATCTTATTGGAGAGATTCTTATGTTGGGATGAAAAGGAACACCGAAACTATCGCTTAGGAAGTTAACCTACATAATCCAACAAACCTACCCTTAATAGTAATCAGATGAGGATATGTGAGTAGCAAACATGGATCCGTGGAACTCATCATGGTCACACCTTCAATTCGTAGGAACATAATCCACATGCCTTAGATGGGCATGAATTCCATCCGTCATGAAAAGTTTTGTAGCATTATCTTAACATCCCACTATAAGAGAAGACCCTCTAGTGGAGGCTTTTGTGGAATCTCTATAAAAATATCCCAAAAATTCGTTTGTAGTGGAGGTCACTAGAGTTAGGCGAGCGATGTTTTAGCGAATGTTATAACATATTTTTTTTATCTGCATCTATAATACATTAACGCACTAGTTCTTAACACGATATGCAGTGCATCGGAAAAGGGTTAAACTTAAAATAAATACTAGTCGTAAAATTAAGTTTCACCATTTCTATAATCACATAGCACCGGTGTTTTCCCATTTTAAGAAATCCCGAGTGCGTAAAACATGGTGCATTATGGCAAGGTTTTTAATTTAAAACATCGTTGTCCTACTCATATAATAAGCACTGGTACCATTAATAGAACTACATATATCGATGTGTAGTAGACAATGGTACAATTTAAGGGTTATTCTTTTTAAAATAAAAATAATTAGTTTAAGTAACTCTAGAGCACTAGTGATAGTCGATAGCACGAGACTAATGATATACTCGATAGCACGAGACTAGTGTTAAATTTAAAAATATATCGGTTGTAAAATTCATTTTAACAATTCCAATGTTATACTACTACGGCTTTGGTGCTATGACCTTTCGAACGCCTTGAAGTGATACAATATGGTGCACCATTGTAGGGTTTTTAATTTAAAAATAGTGGTGCGTAAAATCGAGCACCAATGTGTATACTACTCGATAGCACCGGAGTAAGGTTAATTTAAAAATGTTGGTTGTGAAATTCGCTCACCATTTCAGTGTTATACTCCCACGAAGCACTCTGTGTTATTGCGTTTTGAAACATCTGAGTGCGTAAATAACACGGTGCACCACGATAGAGGTTTTAAATTTACAAAAGAGGTGTGCTTCATCAATAACCGCACCCGGTGCAGGGAGATGAGCGCACTGTGAGCATTGTTGAATAAAAAATACTTACCAACCATAAAATTCATTTTTACCATATGTAGTGTTGACCATATGTAGTGTTTTAGATATTTCAAGGTGTGGTTCTACCTTCCCTCTATGAAGTGAATTTACGGTGCTTCCTTGCTTGCCATCCTTCCATTCGTTGCTCATCATTTCCTTCAATTTTTGTTAAATGGTGGTCATATTTTTTTTTCGTTTAAGTGGCAACCATGCCTCCCTAATGAGAAAATGTCTAGGTTATGTCTATGTTTTCGCTAAATTAATTTTTTAGCAAAGTAGAATTGAAAATTAAGTAAAAAATGCATTATTTAAAAAAAAAAGATTTTTTTGAAGTGCGTTCGAGAGGTCGGTTTTCACTGCTTCATGGTGCACCACCGTAAATTTACACTGCACTACAAATCGTGTAACATTAACACATCATTTTTTTGAATATTATTTGGTATGTTTGGTAAATGGAAACGCACTAGGTTGTGAAGTTCCATGACACACCACTTCTAAAACTATAATTTTTACGACGAAATGTCGGGTAAAAGTAACTTTGGTGTGTTCATTTTTACAAACACACCGCATAATATTAAAAATTATAGCTTTGTTGCATTCATTAACTTGAATGTTTTGGTGGAGATGTCGATGTCAAATTGACACACCGATGCAAAATTTTATGTCGATGCACCAAATTGAAAAATAAAAATAACTAATTTTGTATATGTATGTGAATCAAAAGTGGTGCATTAAGTCGCGTACGAGATCGTTTTCACGCATTTTTTTTTCACGCACCGTGTTTTGTGCATTCCTTTTTTTGACGCACCATGGTTGTATTTTTTTTATTGAAAGTTATATATCCATCTTTCTAAACACAATTTTCATTTAATAAAAAAATATGTTTTATGTATGAGGTTGATATATTTTATCCGTCAATCATGCAGACATCAAAGGAGAGAGGAGCCACAAAAAGGAGAAAATAAGTTGACCAATACAATGTGGTATAACAGTGGGAGGAACGAGAGAGAGAGAGAGAGATTTACTCGCCCTATTACGAAATCCGCCCAAGGCCTCTTGAGGAATGTAGGCCTCATTAAGTATTATAAGGAGGATATATCCTGAAGGGGCACTCCGTGTTGTTGGCCCGATTGATCTATTAGTGGGATTTCAATTTTCCCACTCAAAAGCTTTCCATGTAGGTCCCGACATGTGGTTCCAACCCATCGAGGAGGACATATATTTATCACTAGCCTATTCATGAGAGGGGAGGATTTTCCACAGTTCCTGATTTACCATCTGTATGTAGAAGAGATACAACTAACCTACGCCAAAATATATGTTGGGGATCACGAAATTCTCCAATGGATTTTCGTGCGTTTGGTGGACAAATGGACCCTTTGTTTGTTGCATAGGAGGTTAGGTGCCTCTCACTTATTAGTGACTACCATTTCACAACATACCCGATGGGAACCACATTATTTTCCCTTTTTTTGTTTTTATGTTGATTCTTTGGTGCAAAGGCCATGATTTATTAGATAGTATCCCATTTTTTTGTAACAAATTTTTATAGATTTAGATAGATTTCGTGCTATGATACATGGGAGGTCAAAATTCACTTTTTTCGGAGTTGTTTTATTTATTTTTTGGAGAGGTTTTAAGAGACAAGGCTACTTTTGACTGTCGCCATCCTAGGCCATTGACTAAGGTACAAATGCACATGTGGGGTTAGATGATGGTTAAGAGGGTCTCACTCGAGTATCCAACCAGGATTAACACCGACGCATCGAGGCCACTAACCAATGAGGTCCACCACATTTTCGTCTGGTACCTTGTACTTATGCGGGGATTGATTGGAAATAGTGTCCCAACATCCTCTTCACACGATGAGCCAACACATGATAAAGGTAAAATTAGTGTTTTCTTTTAAATTAATCTTAGTTTCATTTTATTATCTTAATTAATTAAAATAAAATTATTCTATCACATTCTTTAACTAGTTTTATTAAATTTTTTAATGAAATTGTCTAATTATTGTTTTGTTGTATATATTTTGTGTATAGTAGCACATTGGAATTGGGACATGCATATTCCCCTCACCATATGTAGATGCGAGAAACGGAAAAGGTCCCAAGGAGTGAGGGACATCCTTAGATACGATACCTGGGTATGCGACCGTGTAGGCCCGATATTAGATTTGAGATACATTTGGGTGACTAACTCTCTAGAATTTTGGTTGAGGAGGGAGTCCACCTTGTGACACCGATGATAAAATTAACTTTGGTGCATTTATTTTTACCAAACACATCACATAATATTAAAAATTATAGATCGATGCATTCATTAACTCGAATATTTTGGTGTAGTGTGTCGATGTCAAATTGACGCACCAATGAAATTTTTTATGTCAATGCACCACATTGAAAATAAAAATAATAATGTTGTATATGTATGTGAATCAAATGTCATCAAGGTTTTAATCGTAGTTGAGGATGCACCCACTTGTGATTATAACTAATTTTTGAATCGAATCGAATGAGATCTTTCCATTATAATCACATGAGACAAAATTTTGTCGATGTGTTTCAAACCAACTTTCCGAGAGATATTTCGTTATAATCACATGAGACAAAATTTGACACTTTAAAAACCAACTAGTGTGATTCGTCTTCGTGGCGATGAGAGATCGATCTAGTCATTAAGCTTAAATAGATGTAGAGAAGGCCAAACTAGCCATTTGAGCCTAACAACTGTTTGACTACGAAGGAAAAATAATGATAATCAATTAATTTTATTAAATTTTAAATTAAAATCATTTATGTTAAATTTTATATTTTAACTTCATTTTATTATATTTGTTTATTTCTTAATTATTATAATTTGTAATTGAAAGGATTTTTTTATTAATTTTTTTTATTTAATTAATTTATGATAGTTAGTACTTGCACAATCAATCAAGAATATTCAACAACATCATTCACCAATGATTCGAGAATCGGCCCCCAGCAGGGGAGCCGGGGAGGCGGGCCGGGCCGCCCGCAGGAGCCACCCGCCCGGCCGTCGACCCTTCAACGGAATGCGCGCTGGCCTCGGGCAGCGCCACGCAGCTGCCATTAATTCGCACGACCCGGCCCCACACGGGGCCGGAGGCGGCTAAGCCGCCCCCCGTGGCGCGTGCGCCATTTAATATTAACGACGCCCGCGCCAACAATGGCCACGATTATTTTTTATTTTTTTTTTTTTAAATTTTTTTTATTTTTTTTAAATTTTTAAATTTTGTTTTTTAAATTGTTTTTTTTTATTTTTTATTTTTTATTTTTTTAATTTTGTTTATTTTTTAAATTTTTTTATTTTGTTTTTTTAATTTTTTTTAAATTTTTTTTTTTTAATAATTTGTTTTAACAAAACATTTTATAATTTTGATTTTTTTTTTTTTTTTTTTGTTCTTAAATTTTTTTTTTAAATAATTTGTTTTAATAAAACAATTCGTTTATAAAACATTGTTATATATATATATATATATATATATATATATATATATATATATATATATTATTAAAAAAAAAAAAAAAAAATTGTTATATAATATAATAAAAATATTGTTAAATAATAATTGTTAAAATTTTCAAAATATAAAAATATATATATATATATATATAAACAACATTTATGTTTTGTTTTTAAACATTATATAATTAAAAAAAAAATACAATATAATAAATTAAAAAAAAAAAAAAAACATTTGTTTTAATATAACAATATAATAAATTAATTAAAAAATAAAACTATATAACAATGCAATTAAAAAAGTTAAAAAAAAAAATATTATAACATTTGTTATAAATAGTTAGTAATTTTTTTTGTTTTTTTTATAAATATTAAACAAAGTTTGAAAATACTAGTTTATTTTTTAAAATTATTTTATACAATTTAAACACATTTTTAATTTTTTTATAAAATGTATTCAAAACATATTCTATAGATATATATACATATGATTTATAACATTTTGTTTTTAAATGAAAATTTTTATAGTTAATTTTACTGCTTTAATTTCAAACTATTTAGTTTTAGAAATAAATTTTGTTTACTAAATTTATTTTATCCGCAATATTTTTTCCACTAACTAAATATATATATATATATATATATATATATATATATATATATATCGAAAATGCATCAAAAAAGATTTTTGTGAATGTTTCGCACCTAGGGCAGCAACTACCAAATCTACTACAGTTAGCCCCAAATCTACTGTCCATAAATACGCACTATGGATACAACTCCCAAATCTAATGTTGCAGCTTGAGCGCACTATGGACACCGTTGGACGTAATAAGATATTGTTGCACACACTAATAAAAGTCAAGCAAGTGAGGCACCAGTTCATTAAAGCTTATTTCCGATTGGAAGAACGCCGAGAAATAGATGTCAAAACCGATTTCTCATGGTATTCTTGAAGACACAAGTGAAACTAGAGGCCGATATACACATCTATCCGATTTGTGGTATGATTGAGTTAAATGAGCCATATGATGATGGGCAGTACGAGACATATGTATGGTCCCAAAACAAACACTATTTATGTTCTTGCAAGGAAGGCTCGGGGAATCGTGAGAAGGTTAGATATCTTCTATCAATCGTCAAGTATGACACGATGAAATAACTTCAAAATTTTCCGAAGAAATAGCAAGCAACATTGCAAATAACATTGTAAGTAATGCTTTATTTTTATTTCCTCTATGCATTATTGTAAGGATGATTCAATTTTTTATATAAATTATCGATCATTGACATGTTTTATCTTTGCTTTCATAGGATTTTGTTCTCGAGTCTTTCAAACATGTTTGATGGTATTTATATGTTGGTGCCAAATGTTATGGATGTGATCAAAACTTTCCACAAAGACAAAGCAAGAGGAAATGAGATTGAAGCAAAGAGCAATAGCTGTGACACCGCAACAAGACAAAGAGGGATCAACCAAGAGTCACTAAGGTGGGTCAATCTAGTAAACTTAAACATGTTTCTTTTGAAGGTGTTTAACATGAAACGGAAATTATGATATAATTAGTGAGGAGGAGATGAGAACTATTGTGCAAAAGGAGAAAACAAGAAATACACCAAAAGAAAATTGCCAAAGATGTTCTTTGTACCTCATGAAGGAGAGCTTGTTTATAAAAATTGATATGTTATCCAATAAGACTAGGAAAACAAATATTGGTGAACTCGTAAAGGTCGTGGAGCAAAACAGTTGAAAAAATTGAAAGCTCTTACTTTAAGCAGAGAAATCATAACACCATGGCCGAGTTAGAGGATGGCATTATTAAAACAAAACAAAACGCTATTCGACAAGAGTTGAGGAAGAATAAATTAATTCTTGGTGGCCAAACATTTGAGCTTGATGTTAACCAATTTTATGGCCCATGAAGGACAACTTCAATATCAAATTAGAAAGGCCCATCACCTACATGTACATAATCTCAAAAACATTGTTCGTGTTCAATCCATATGCGCATGGTGATTATGCCTTGTCGATCCATGTCGTTCCCAACAAACAAGCATTTGACAAGACAAAATGTTTTGATTATAAATATTATGTAATTGAGGGAACCATTCAATAAGAGGGTAAGAGACAATTGATTGGCAGCATATCATGCAAATAACTATCTTTTTCAAACAAAGGAAATGCATCATTTACGCCGGCTTTAAATGGAATCAAAGTTATTGGCATGGGATCATAATGCAGATAATGGAGTACGTAATGAAAATGACTTTCATCCAAAGGGTCGCATTTATTCATAATGAATTCATAGAAAAATGTCGTGGGGATAAGACACAAGTTAGTGTAGCATTTCAAAAGGAATGTTTAATGGAAACAAAGTTATCAAATTGATGAAAAAACAAAAGATGGAAAATTGAATACAAATCTCTTCAGGCACGTATAACATTTTTCGGCTTGGCATTTAGAACTGGGAGGTATGGGATTTGATTGATGAGATTTTTGATCGATGGGAGAATATTTCCCATAAAAAATCGAAGGTTAGAAAGAGTAAACCCATAATATGTACCAACAAAAGTAAGGGGGGTCCCTTAAATGAAGCAAATTTTCTAGAGGATATGACTATTACACCTTGGAGAACAATGCAAGGTGTGAAGGATGATAAATTAGTCCAATCGCATTAGCCCGTGTGAAGTCGGGTGAATTATCAATGGAAGAAAATGTAAAAGTAATTTCAAAAGTAAGTTTCTTGAATTATTTCTTTCATTATAATTTTCTTTTTAAATAAAACATAATGATGTTGGTAGAATTTGTTATACATGTCAATATATTAACGTTTTTAACTTGATTTATTCAAAATGTAAATTTTTTATGAAAATACAAGAACACATGGTTAAAATGTTGAATGAACAAATGGGGCTGGGATGATGTTGTACGCAACTACCTGCTAAGTTCTACATCAACAATAAAAGAGTTTTATATTGCATTCAATAAGGTATGTTGATTTATAAATTTATTTTATTCATATTTTAACTATTTTTATTTTATTACTTATACATATTTATATATATATTTTTATGTCATTAAAGATGTCTAAGAAGGATGGAAATGGAGTACCGTATACTTTCAAAAGCTTTATTGAAAAATTAAGATGGAGAGCATGAGAAGGAAGCGTCTTATGAATGTTGAACTAGATCCTACTCTTAATCATTACATTTGGAATGGGCTCGATAGTGTCCAATATCAAATAATACAAGGTGACTCGTAAAGACATTGCATCACTAATACCTAAAAGGTAATATGGCCTAGTATTGCGTATATTCTCATGGTTTCAATTTTAGACATTGAATATAATAGAGAACCATATACTTATCAAGCTTTTAGTAAAGTGGTTACGGTTTTCAAGAAGTGACAACATCACCACTTTTACGATTTGTGACATTTCATTCAACGCTCAATGTTATACTGCTTCAAGGGTAAAGCAACTCAATGATGCAACTTACATGGTAAGATTTTGAAATTGTATGTTTGATTCCTCCTAAATTTTTTATTCATGTAAAATTTAATTGAACTTTACTATGTTATGTTATATGCAAAAAGTCAAATATTGTTTCTTCCAAGATCAACCTATTATAAATGATCGTGAGTTCATCCATGTTGAATGTTGGACAAAAGAGGATAGCTATAAGCATATTATTATGAATTGAGTAGATAAGAGTCATAGTCAATATTGGTTTATGATGCAAAAGTAAGAAAACTAACATATGAGGATAAAGATGCAAAAGGAGATATAGTGAACATTTATCAAAAACCACAAGCATTGATTAACTATCTTATAGATCTATGTTCAAATGAAGGAGAATGGGTTTTGGATTTATTCTGTAGTTCGTAAGTTTTAATATACAAATTTAAATTTAAATATTGTCTTTTTTACTTTTATGTCTCCATACTAATTTTCTTACTTATTTTTTTTGTGCTTGATGATTAGGTACAACACTAGCATGTTGCCCTAAAAGGAATAAATTGCATTGCCATTGAGAAAGATCCATTTCAATGCAAATTTATTCAACAAAGAATTAACGCTCTTGAATTCCTTCCAGATGCGAAGCAAGAAGTTGGTTTGAGGAAAGGAGATTTTAATGAATCACGTGTGGCAAAAAAGCAAAGGAACCTCAACCACCATTATATGGAATGATTGGAAAGGGACACTTTGAAGATTTGCTAACATGAAAGATCCATTAAGACGGCGATGATCAAAATGAAGAAGAAAATGTTATGGATAGCCATCAATGATGTTCTAGATGATGTTGAAGATGTATTAGTTGATATTGTTGATGATGTTTAAGTTATGCTTGCAAACAAAGCTTATTTTTTAGAACTATTAATCATCTTTACTTGTAATGTTTAGACTTTGATATTTTATGAGAACAACCCCTTTTTTTTGCAAAAAACATGATTGCTATTATTTTTTGACATAAAATTCAATAAAAATGTTGTTTTCTTAAGTTTTTTTGTTAAAATTCTCCCAAAAATTAGTTTATTTAATATGTTTTTTTCAACAAAAACTCGTAAAAGTGTATTTTTTGCATTGTATTTATATTGAAAAATTGTTTTTTGTCATATGGTTCAAAATATTGGTTTTTTAGCGATAATTTTTCGATGTGCATTGAAAAATTATTTAACAATACATAAACATGCGTAAAATGTAAACTTTAGAATATTGACCTTTTTTCCATCTTTTATGTATGTGAAAAAGTGAAGATATCATTACAATTTTTTATTTTTTATTTTTTAAATATTTTTTTATTTTTAAACACAAGTACATAAATGCACTTAAAAATAAACATTACAGAAGAAGAAGACATTAAAAAATTTATAATGTCAAAATCAACTATATAAAAACTATGATGATACACCACCACTATTCAAAATCGACATAAAAAACACCACTTTAAAAACAAAATTATTAAAAAAAAAAAAATGAAAAAAATTAAAGTGCCAAAAACATGCTCAAAATTTTTTTCTGATTCGCACTTTTTCACTTTTTCAAAATCTGTGTGTTTTTCTTGATATTTGAAAAAGTAGGTAATACTGAGGTTACCTATTTCACGTAACATTGTTTCTAGTGAGCATAATTGTGCAATTACGCCTCATTGTTCTTTTCTTTAGAAGCTTTGTCATGACATTAGAGCTTATTATTTTCCCGGCTTCCCTTCAATACCCCGTAATTCGACTTCCTTTCCTTCGAAAAAAATTTCAAGAAAAGTTCTTGAAAATTAAAAGCTACCGTCCCCAAAGATTGTAACCATTGTACTCCTAGTACAACATGAGCACCTCCCATAGGAATGGAAAGCATTGGACTATTCAATACATATTCCCCCATGGTTAGCTTGATATTATGGCATTTTCCAGAGAAATTTATAGTTCCTCCATTTGCAACCATCACTTGACATTCTGGTGTTGGGTATAGGAAACAATTCAATTCCTTGGCTACCTTACAATGAATAAAATTATGGGTGCTACCAGAATCAATCAACACTATTACCTTTTTCTTCTTGATGTCCTTCTATCTTGAGAGTTTGAGGAGTGGTAATTCCGCCAATGCATTACACGATATGGTGGATTCATTTCTTCCTCTTCTAGGGTTGGTTCTGGTGTATATCCTCTTCTTGTTCATTTTCTTCTTCCTCTTCACAATCTATGTAAAATAATTTCTTTCAGCACACTTATGACCTTTAGTGTATTTGCTATCACAACGTAGAAAATCCCTTTTGCTCTTTTTTCTTCCAATTGTTGTGGTGTCAACCTTGTAGGTTGTGGAAATCTAGGAGTAGCAACACTTCCTTCTTTATAGAATTGAGTGGTAGGCTTCCTTGTCGCCATAATTTTACATTCAATTTTCTTGCCAACCTGAATGCCTTCTCCAATGAATCGGTTCCAAACACGAACTTCATGTTGGATGTTATCCTTTAAAGTACCTATGAAGAGATCAATCTGTGTTCCTCGGAATATCGGTTACCCTTATATTCAATTTTTGGAAGTCCTCAATGTGCTCCCCCACTAAACCCTTTTGTTTGAGATTTATCAATTGGCTAAAGAAGGTGTTTCTCTTTGTATCCTCATAATGTGCTATCATTTCCTCCATAAAAATTGACCAAGTGACAATTTTTTTACAGAGCAAAGCCATCGATACCATACAAATGTATTTTGTTCTAAATGTAAAGTTGCAATGCGTACCTTTTGTGTGTTTTGCACATTATGGAGATCAAAATATTGCTCCATCTGTAGTATCCATGTTACAGATCCTTCCATCAAACTTCCTCATATCCATTTTTGGAATATGGTGGTTCTTCCGCCAACATTAGAGTTTATGAAATCACGATTAACATTTATTTTGTTCTCATCATGAGTTTCTCTACTATCTTTTCACCATTAGGAAACATTTCTTGTATCAACTTGTCAAACCTTCCATGTCCTTTTAGATCATTCTTCATTTTCCATGTTGTCTTTCATTTCATCCATCTTAGTTCCATCCATGCCTTCCATGCCATCCATCTTAGCTTCCACGCCTTTCTTCAAAACTTCCATTTCATTTTTTGTTGCTCTTTGCGAGAGCGAAATTTGTGCACTTGCTCTTGTAATTTTGATAGATCATGTTGTAATTCTTCATCTTCATGAGTCATAGTAGAGCCTTCTAAAGGCTTAATGGGTGTTGAATTATTTTAGGGGGCATTTTAGAACCCAATACTGATATCTATTCTACAATATGCCCTTGGAATCAATTCAAATTGATTCTTCAAACAAGACTTATGCAATTCGAAAAAAAAAAATACACACCTTTTTCTTGCTTTTTAGGAGCTTGATATTGAAATTGGATTATCTCTGATTTGGCACTTCAATATCTAAATTTAACCATGTATCTAAATTATCTTTCAAATGCCATAGGTCCGACCTGATTTGGATTCTTCCAAGTAAGTTATGTCCAATCTCCCACAATGACCTAATTATGGACGTTCGAGAGCGAACTTGTACGACTTGCCACGTGTCACTTTTCATCCTTTGCTCCGAAATTGATAGCAAGAAACTAAAGTCCGTGTACTTGTGACCAATTTTACACTCCAATCCGATGCTCGAGAGAGAGTTATGAATTTTCCCACGATCACCTCTTTGAGATGAAATTCAGATTCAAAAGCACTACCTTCCACATCATATCTCCAAAAATATTGAACCAAGCTCTGAAATTTTTTAAGATTTGATTCAGCTTCGCACCTAAAATTTCTCGAACCTTCGTAGAAAAAAATAGCGAAAATGCCACGATGATGACCCGTTGAGCTCAAATTTTTGCTCTAAAACACTATAGCGAAAATTCCATCGTTTGGAGCAAATAAACCCTAGAATCCAAAGCTCGATACCAAATGTTGTGAACTCTCCAAAAATAGAAGAAAAGAGATATCAACGCCTTAGAAATAAGCCACTTCGAGGGGGAAACTCCAATACATTACATGAATGAAAAATTCTTGGATGATCAATTTACAAAACCTCCTTTCTATATATAGGAGTCCATGGGGCCATAATGTAATCCTAGTGGGCCACAATGTAATCCTAGCCGACCTAACAATAATAATTTAAGGGCACAATAATAATAATATGGGGGTTACAAGGGTACAATAATAACAATAAGGGGGTTACACTAACAAAATAAGGGACTATACTAGTAATATAGGGACCTAACGTATTTATTGTCCAACATTTAATCCAAAGAGGTTTTAATGTTACAATGATATGTGGGGACAGTTCACTTCTATGAAGGATGGATTTGGTGAGTTATACACAGGACATCTCGAGATACATATAAGTGACAAGAAAAGATATATTAAACATTTACAATGATACTATAAGCTCGAGTATGTTAAAGATCAAAGTGATCCAAAAACAGTGTAGAATGCTGGTATAAGGAACACCCCGAGAGCTTTTTCTTCAATAAACAAGATCTTGCTGGAAACATCCCTTTTAATATAGGCATACAAACAAAGGGATTCGCTCAATGATGCTAAAATATTCTCACAATAATATAATCTCAATGGATTCAACATTTAGTACAAATAAGTATGGGGTGAGTACAAGCTTATCCTAAATTTGATTCATTTATTCAACCTCATTTTAGTGCATGTAACTTATATAAATATAATTATGTACATTGTTTGTAATGTAGTATCAACCGTACACCTTAATGGTTTTCATGAACATCGCAATGGGGTTCTAGTAGCTTGGTGATATCATCACGCAATACTATAGCTAAGCTTTCTAAATGGATGTCAACTCTCTTTCCATTGGGAAGAAAGAGCACCGCATTGGCATGTTCAAGCCTTCATCACGTAAGGATGCTACCGCTGAAATTGAAGCTGCTAAGGTGATGTGTTTATTCTTTTTATAAGAGACATACAAATATTGTTAATGTATTCCCTCTAATAAATCGTGTTATTCCAGGTCTTCAATCAAGTGTAAAATATTATTATGTGTTAGGCAGTGTTCGTTGTCCATGCCTGAAAAATGTTGGAAATAAAGTCCAAGGAAGGAAACCAAATCCACATTTTTCGTTCTTTAGAGAAATCATGCACACATGTGAAGATGATGAATCAGTAAAAGACAACAGAAAGGTTCTTTTCTAAAGATTCGTGTGGACCCACCAAGGTTTTTGGAATATTTTAAAACAACTTGTTAGCCAACAACAAATACAAGTTTTTTGTAAGTGGCTTTAATGACTCTATTTTTCATGTCATATGTATTATTAATTCATAGCTAATAAATTTCTTTCTATAGTGATGGGCAAGACAAGGGTAAATTTTACACATTCCAATCAGATACAAATAATGCCATTGAATCTTATCATCGGCATATCAAGGAAAGGTACCTAAGAGAAAAGAATAATGCATGTCATAGACGTGTCGATTGGTTAATATATGTGTTGTTGACAAAGGTTGTATTATATTGCCAACTATATGCAAATATTTAAAAGAAGTCAAGCTTTATACTACTTGTGAAAATTGAGGAACAATTGAATAAATCCAAGTATAGAGCTAAAATTTCCAAATCCCAAATGAAGATTGTGGCTCGATGAAAAGAGTAACAATGGTTATTGGGTTCTAGCCAAAAATTGATACACGTGATATTTGGTACAATGTCATATATAAAGGTTCCAATCTACACTTATGTAATTGCACTCGCTTCGAATGGAAATGTTTGTAAACACACTTCGAAAGTTGAGATGTTATGAGTAACATTACTTTGGCTGAAAATGTACCGCCAATATCACTAATCCTACTAAGCAGAAAGGCCTACGATTTTATTTTATTTTTAATGAAACACTTATATTGGGCCTAGAAATCAAACAAAATGGAGCTTCCGCCTATGCTTTGATTCTCCTCCAAATATAAATTATTATAATGAAACAAGCATTGATAATAAATTAATCAACCAATGCACCCACCGGTATAGTGCATTATTTGAAGATGATGAGATGAAACGTGTTAACTCATCAACTCATGAGAAATTGAGATCCATAATACCTACAAATTTGGAGCAAGAAAATGCATTTAATAAACTTTGGTAGACAGAGCACGTCAAGAATACAATAGAATGTTTTTCAATACTATAACTCCATCAAAGATCACTACTAAAAGAAAACATAGTTTCTTAAGACCAATAAAAAGAAAAGGCAATGTGGGCGCAAGTCAAAATTAGGGAAAGATAAACCACATTTTGAAAAGGTCAGATTTAGTTCGTTAAAAAAAATAACATTGATGAGCAATTGGAGTTATCTTCTCAACACCAAAGAAGTGTGGGCCATATATTTGAGTTAGTGCAACATTCTATTATACAGAAAAATGGTCCGGAAATTTGATGGCATGCATTGTTTTATGTAAAATACGACATATTAACATTTTCGATGCATTTTCATAAATATGAAATTTTCATTGCCATGTACTTCGAGGGACCCACATCTCACAACGTTCCAAATTTGTCGACTTCAATTATTTGATGAGCATGTTGGTGAAAAAAATTATAGTAGTTTGAACACTTCTCCAATCATTAGCATCCCAATTTCCTCCCCCGAGGGTGCTTCCTCCTATCAGACAACCGTTAGACTTATCATTACCACACCAACCACCTTTCTCTCCATCATAACTTCTCCTACATGCCTATAAAAACCTCCCAAACCCTTTCCCAATTCCCACCCCTACCATTTATTCATCCACCCTTCTCTATTGTTTCAATCATCCACCCTCGACATTCCAATTCCCCTAGGGTGATCCCTCGCCCTAGGGTGATTCCCACTATCGTACAACCGATGGGGGTGTAATCACCGCCCACACCACTACCTTTTCCCAATTTCACTTCCACTATGCCTTTATCCATTACCCATGAACCATGCCTACATCCATCACCAACAACTCCACCATCCGCCGAGGAAGGACAATCTTCTCTCGTTGCCTTAGATCTTCATGGTGAGAATGAGTAGTTGATCAAAATTCTTTTATCATGAATTAACGACAATTGATTCTATGCATTTGGATTTTTACAACCAATTGGTTGTTTAATTTTTGCAGCAATATCACCTTTGAAAATGCACTTCGGGAGCACAAAGTGGCGAGGGTGACGATAGACCCAATTTATAAATCAGTCATGATGTCATTTTTCCATTATTTCATTTATGGGCGTGACCTTCCATTATCTATGTTGGAAATACCATAAATATGGGCACATTTTGTAAAAGAGAAAATGTATAACTAGACCAATTTGGAATACAAGTACAAGAATGTGACTCGTGTATATGACAATGTCTTCATTGGCTTTTAACCATGATGGATTTAATGTTATATTCTATCAATGTTACAATATCGTTGATGAATGTAGTTAGAATGGATTTATTTTGTTTCATTTACAAATTATAAAGTTTGCAAGTTAAATTACTTAAATTTATATCTTATTCAATGTTGTATATAAAACCATATCATACCATGGAACTTTGCTTATTATAATAATAGTGATGTATCATGTACATGAAGAGAGACATATATGGATTCAAATTCTCATTTTTAATTTTTTGAATTTATGAAAAAGAAAACTAAAGTTTTTAAAGTACAACATACATGCCTTATAATAAAATCTGCAAAAATTGAAAAGTTTTGAGCCTTTACCAATTCAATACTAACATTTAAAGATGAAAAAAACTTTATTGATAAGTGGTAATATTATTTAAGGTTTTTTTTTTTGGTTTTATATCTATTTTAACAATTCCTTTATTTATCTATAAATATGGCAATAAACAATATTTGTGGTATGAATACAAATAAGTGTGTAAGATTTTTTGAGATGTGGATTCACCTTAGTGTGGGATGGGTTTTTTTCCCACATATTTTCAAATGCTAACTTTTACACCGTTGTGCGTCTTAAAATAACACCCTATCACCATCTACTCTAAAATTTAACTAAATTATAACTTAAAAAAGAAGTTATTATTATGATTATTAATTAAAAAAAAATTTAATATATGACAAACATAATAATATTTTTTGAATTTGTATTTTCGAAGTAAATTTTACACCATGAAGTGCCTTAACATAACACCCTATCACCATCTACTCCTAAAATTTAACTAAATTATAACTTAAAAAAAAAAAAAAAAAAATAAATAAATAAAAAAAAATTAAAAAAAAAAATTATTATTATCATTATTAATTATAAAAATTTAATATATGACAAACATAATAATATATTTTTTGAATTTGTACTAATGTAGTCGTTAATAATAGTAGCTAGATGTTTCAAAACATTCTATTTTACAAATGTTGAAAGTTAAAAGGTATTGAGGGTGAAGAAAAAAAAGTTCACCTAAGAATAGAAAAGTTGTGGTGGAATTAAATGATAATCAATTGGTCCTTAGTTCATTTGGAATTGTGTAGGAAGTTTAACAAAAGGATGTAACTACATGGGATATAGTGGAAATAAGATACAATGGAAATAACATATACATTATTTTCACTTATAATATAGAAACTAACGAATCCAAAATCATAGTATGATTAAATTAGATCAAGTGTTTTTGTTGCAATCATTAATGAGGCATATGAAACTTACATTATTGTATAATAACAGAAGATAATCATTTAGAAAGTATGATGCTAAGAATGTTTTCTTTATAATATGTATATAATAGTCCTAAAAAATTAGGAAATTGATATTTCTATCATATTTATTTCCATATAAAATATTTATTTATTTTCTTTTTTAAAATATGTTTAAATGATTTTTCACCTACTAGGCCAAATGGAGAGGAGAATTTATTACTTTTCTATAGAGGCCTACCTTATACTTAGAACTAGGGATGCATACCTAGGATGACCTATTTATCTCCCAAACTTCAAATTAGGATAACTCTGGATTTCAAACTAATATTTAAGGCCATGTCCCTCCCATTCTAAAGATGAAAAAGCCTTGGCTTTCAGTAGATCATGTACATAGTTAACCTACACTACTTTTAAACTATTATTTTGTGAAACTTTAATCCTCCATCATTCCTATTGTGTGTACTTATTTTATAAACTTTATATCTACAATAAGGCATGCCAAATCATTTTTAATTTATTTTATTATAAACATCATACCTACAATAATTCAAGATATTATCATTAGAGAGAACTATGGATTCTTTGAATGAAATTGTCATAATGAGGTTAAATTTATGATATAATATCATTTTAATGCCCTATTTTCCATCACCATTGCCCCTTATTACAATAATTATGCCTAAAACTATAATTCAACCTATTTAATTTAAAAGTAATAAAATGAAATATTTTTATTATTTTAAATTCAATAACACGCATATCTCAAAAGCAGCACCAATAACTCGGTTTCCTTTCTATTCATACACACATTAACATATTCTTCTCATGTAAATCTACCTATAAATATTAACCAAGAATCATTCCATATGTCACATAATAATGAGAATGGAACTTCAAACGTCGAATTAAAGTCATGATATTAGTTTATAGTGTAAATTGAACTCTTGAATAACTATAGTGTAATAACAATCATTTGCATGCAAAAGTCATGGTATTAGTTTATAGTAAATTGTATTGAATTATATTGTAATGACAAACATTTGCATGCAAAATGCTAGTTGCATCAAACATTACAAAGTTAGATGACATAATTAATGGAATTTTGAAAGAGATAATATAAACACTTTTTCAATATATTAATAAACTTGATTTTTAAGTTTCTATTGGAAAAAAATAAAGTAAACATTTCTTTAATAATATCTTAATTTGGCCTTCTTTTTACTAAATAAAATAAATAAATAAAAAACATTTATAAATTTTAATAAATTTTAAAATAACATATATATATTAATTAATAAAAATTTAGTATAAGCAAAGCAAATCAAAGAAAATCGACTAAAAGCAAATCGACTACGCTTATAACCACATTGAGATTTTAAAGAAATAATGTTTATAAAACATAGAACTCATCCTTAGAATTAACCATAAAAACTCAAAAAATGAAGATTTCACATCAATGAAGAATATGTGTAGCACCAACATTTGAAATCACCATTTAAGCTCAATACTAACTTTCATTTTCATTTCCTATAGAAATCCCTTGTATAACATTTTCAACTCACCAATTTCAAAAGCGCATGTATAATAATCTTTTATAATATTTTCACCGTTTATAAGTTTGGTTAACCAAAAGTATATGTATATATTTAAACATTGGGAGTTTCCATTATCAAAAACCTTCTAAGAAATACCTCAACTTATCCAATGAAATGAATTTGAATGCCATTGAGGAAGACAACCCTGGAACTATTATCGTATCCAACAGGCTCCCCATTGAAGAAATGGAGGAGTTCTCAAATCATATTAAAAGTTTAATGTGTTTCTCATCTTGTGTCAAGGTCGAGTGGGCATATCTACTACTAATTTTGACACCAACCGTCCCGAGCGTGTTGTTATCCATAGCTTCCAAGGTGAGGCTCCAAGATTCTACATTATTTAAGCCAACATTTGTTATGAATCTTGAGAGTACATAATGATCCTTCTAGTCACTACCTAATTGTGCCTCCAACCTTACATTTGTCAGCAAATATTTAGCGTAATTCTTCATTTTTCCAAGTAAAAAATATTTTGGATTTAAGAGTTCTAA
This sequence comes from Pinus albicaulis, assembly GCA_034641835.2. Taxonomy (NCBI): domain Eukaryota; kingdom Viridiplantae; phylum Streptophyta; class Pinopsida; order Pinales; family Pinaceae; genus Pinus; species Pinus albicaulis. The sequence continues at coordinate 37,414 of JAXQQM020060821.1, forward strand.
GAACTAAACTTTCAAAACTCCATCATAGGTTTTAGCGTTACGATTCAATCCATGCAATGACAATTCAACCATTCAATCAGATACCGCTTCAACCTGCGTGAAGTTTCCTAATTTCCCCGACACAAGCGACACACATTCCATTCTCAAAGTAGCAAATGCCGAGCCTCCTCACACTACCATCTAAGAAATTGCCTCCATTCAATGGTGGCCACCCTCGACCCCACTAAAGCCGCAATTTTTCCCTTGGGAACTATAGAAATAGACTTTATCTTTTCCCAAATATTACCTAGGTTCTCCACCCATCTTATTTTCCGCCTAACATTAGAGAGAGAAAATGTTATCAAAATTTCAATATTCTAATTAGCGAACCACAAATTAGGAATATTGCTACCCTCCTCGCCAATGGCTAGCAATTATAAAGATGGATGCGGAGGATCTGCTCCCCTTCCCAAGTGGCATCCTCATCCGGAAGGCTCCCACCGGATCAAGTATCCCTTCACCACTTGGCTCTCAAGTGCCTCTCCTTGGTCTCTAAGATGGCCTCCGGCGCCTTTGGCCGGAGCACCAAGTGCCCCTCGTCATCCGTAGGGGGAACTAGTCAAGCGTCGCCATGCACCGTCACAAGGCCTCTTTTCAGCAAAGACAAATGAACATGTTATGTATCCGAATCCCATGAGACAACTCCAACTCGCATGCTACCTTCTCACTGGATGACTCTATATGGCCCATAGAAGCGAGGCTGTTTTCTCGCCCCCCTTCTTCTTCAGCAGCATAGTCTATATGTAAGGCCGAAGGTGAAGGTAAACAAGTCCCCCACCTCAAACCATCTTCCCCATGACTCGTCCGCATACATCTTCGTTGTCTCTACTGCCACGAGGTTTTCTTGAGAGCTCTTAAATATTATTAGTAATATTTATGTTAATAAAAATTACTATTAATAAGGTTACTAATTTTATTTTTTAAAGACTATTAATACTATATTAATGATGTTATTAACAATATTATTTTAAAAAGTTATTATTATTATTATTACTTATGATGATATTTATTAATATTAATGTTTTAAATAATTAATACTTGTTAGAAATTCCAATAAGAAAGGCTCAATTGACTTGTCCTAGTCAAATTGAGTAATTCTATTTCCACATCAAGAGGATGACTTGGATTGTAGTTAGCTAGAGTGACATGGTCATGTCTACTAGTTAGATCAACAAATTCGAGTTTGAAGGCTTGAGTAGAGTTAGCATGTAGTGATTACAAAATTTAGCAATCTAGTTCAATTCTTTCATTGAACTCAATTAACCGAGTCACCATGTAATTAGTTGAGTGAGTTGAGTAGTTACAATCGTTGTCAATCGAGTGATTTCTTAGTTAACTAGTGAATCAATTAAACATAGCTTAGGCATGCATGTAATTTGAATTTCCTAGCTAGAGTGGAGGAAACTCCATTACTGTAATTATCAATTGTATAATAGTTGAGTGTACAATGCTTTTGAATTAAGCAAGTTATTAATTTCTTTTTCGGGGAATTGTGCAAGTAAATACTTTAATTCCCTATTATTTAGGAGTTGAATTTCTTGTGAATTGTGCAAGGAAATAGGAGGAATTTGGGGGCACCGAATAGGCAAAGTGTTGGCGAGTGATAGTAATTCGGAAGAACAATTTGCTGTGCTGGAGGGTGTGCTTCGCAGCTTGGAGATTACATTGTAATAGTTTCTCATTATCATCCGATTAATGAAAAGAAGTGAAGGGGTTTTTTCCTACCTGTCTCCTTTGTAAAAATCATTGTGTTCTCGTGTTTTCATGGTTGCATGTCATTGCATGTCTTTCTACCTTGTGATTTTCTATTCTACGGATTGTAGAAGAAATTTGTATCTCTCATTCCTAGTAGTTCGAATCAAAGAAATAATAATAAATTTCTTGTCATTTCGAAATATTAATATTATATAATAATTAATATTAAACTTATTAATATTTAAACTTAAAATATTTTTGAATAATACATAATAATAATATTGTTAATAATCATTACATTAATGTAAAGATTAAAATCATATTATTATTAAACATTATTTCAAACTTAAAATCTAAAACCCAATATTTAATTCTAAACCTAAACATTAAAGCCTAATATTAAAATTTATAAACTTAAAACCCTAAAATAAAATCTAAAATCAAAAAAGAAATCTCAAAACTTGAAAACCTAAAAATCTAATATTAAAACCTAAATTTTAAACTTAAAAACCTAAAACTTAAAACATAAAATATAAAACTTAAAATATTAAACCTAAAATATAATATTAAACATATTCTAAAACTTTAAACCTAAAAAATAATATTAAAGCTAAAAGTTAAATGAAAATCCTAATATTAAAAGTAGAATCTAAACTTTAAAAACCTAAAAAGAAATGTAAACCCAACATTATAGTCCTAAACCTAAACGGTATTGCAGTAAATGTAAAACTATTTAAATCTAAAACCTAAACGTAATTGTAAAAAGTAAAACCACCTAGAACCTAAAACATATATATTTCACAAATTTCGAAATAAGATATACAAAATATTTTTTATTAAAAAGACTCATAACACCAGCTACGTGTCAAGTCAATTCTCACGTTCGACTATCTTACACACAAACATCATAAATACTAGCTACGTGTCAAGTCAATTCCTCGAGTCAATTCTTAACGCTTTAACAAGCTTACACACATTCCATCGTATGCAGTATATCATTTACTATTGCTTTTCGCAGATGGAAAGCCTTATTTCCCTCTACTATAGGCCCACACGTTCCGTACGTACCAATGCCATGCCCCATGGTCATGCGAGCCATCCCTTGCATTTTTGGAATCTCCCATCGCTTTCATCAATTAAGAATGTGTTGAGAAAGTTTCATTGTAGTTGTTTCCAAAACCACAAAATATTACAATACTACTTATGCCCGAATATGTATGGAGATTGACTTCAACAAATATTTTCCCAAGGAGATTAACTAACTTCTCCAAACCATAAGCCTGTGTCCAAGCTTGACTATGAGATAGCTTCTTTTCGATGTGTAAATTTTGTTATGAAATAGGGCATGTAATTAAAAACTACCCCACATGTTCTTAGAATAGCGAAGACTAAAAATAATCCTAAAAAACTCAAATGGTGGGAAGGAGCACAAGGTGATCACTATATAGTATACAAAGAGGAAGAGCTTCAAGATAAGAAGGAACTATAGGAAGACAAGAAGGAAGTTGATTCAATCAAAGAAAATGTATCTCCAACAACAAAAAAAATCCAAGGAAAAAGGTATGAATAATATGGATCCTCTAGATTCTAGTAACGATTCTTCTCGACGTTAGTGAAAGTGGAAAAACAACAAATCCTCGTGAATACGGGATCTCCTTCCTAAACCACACTGTTCAACATTGAAAATAAAACCCTCGCGCATCGACGGATGAGGAAGAGTTCAAGAATAGCAACATGCACTTGCCAAAGAACAAGACCCGCTATAATGTGTAGAAAATGTGGGTTGACCTGTGTTGGAAAGAAAGGAAAAAAAATCACCAAGAAAAACTTTCAGTACTGAACTGCAACCAAAATAGTGAAAAATTGAACGTAAATGTATCTCAATATCAGGTTTTGGAAAAATTTAGTTAGAAAGACACCGGAATTTGTGTCATGGGAACTCACTTGAGGGTTTGGATTTCAAATTTGCAAAACTTGAAAATCACCGAAGCATGCAAATGGTTATGGCCACATATCCAACCGTTATAATACAAATACTATATGTTTTGTAAAAACAAATCTCGGTTACAAGGCCATAACTTTTAACATATTCTAATCTTTCCTTGCAAGTTTGAAATTGAGCAAAGGAGGCTCAATCCAAACCCTCAATCTAGTTCCCAAAGAGATAAAAAAATTTCAATCCCTTTCCAACTAAAAAATTATCCAAAAAATTCCCTAATATCCGCATATCTACATTTCCTTTATTCACCACTTTTATTTTGATTTAGTCTCCGATTCTTGTTTTCCTTGGTGAAATGCTTTTTCCTTTCTTTCCAACTTGAGTCCAACGCTTGTTTTCTGCCTAATTTAAGCAAAAATGTTCTTCTACAGTGAGTGTTGCTATTTTGGAAATTCTTCCAGCAAAAATTCTTTGTGGATTCGAAGAGCACTGTTGTTCCACAAAGGTTTGTCGCTTTTCCACTTACCAACTTCGGAGGAATGCTCACTACCCCGCATTTTCCGTTTGACGATGTTGTCATTGCTACATTTTCTTTTCGTATATTCTTGCTTTCCTACTTATCTTCTAATTCTTTATTGTCCAAAGACTTCCTCTTTGTATATCGTGTAGTGATCACCCCGAGCTCCTTTCCACCATTTGGGCCTTCAATTTTTTTTCTAATCTTTGTTGTTCTCGTGAACATTTTGGGCAATTTTTAATTACATACCATGTTTCATAGCATGCTCTACACTAAAATGAAACATTTTCATAAATAAGAGCTTTTGGACTCAAACATAATTTTGAATTGTCAAATTAATTTTGGTGGGAAAAGCCTTGTTGAATTCCATCTCCACACATATTTTAGAATAAGTAGTCTTAAAAAAAAATCAATTTCACGTTTACTACAATAAAAATTTCCTAAAGAATTCCCAATAAATAACAAAGATGAAAATTCCAAAAGATGCAGAGGAAGATTCTAAGCCTTACCCAAACTAGAGTTGTGGATATTAAATCCGTTATCGAACTGCAGCAACAGGGTTGCATGAAGAGACCAATACTACCCCAAAACCACGACCCATCTTCACAAATGACCTTGTCCTCGATATTGTCAAAAACCACAACAAAATACCTCGTGCCATATAGAAAGTGTTTAGTTCATCTTTCAAAGAGGTTTCAAGTTCCGAGATCCAATATTACGTATCCGTCGTCTACCGCCAAACCTATTAAACTTGCATATCAAACCCTTGCTCCAAAAAATATTTTTCACAATTGAAAGCTTCCTCATCCAAAGGGACATTGAAGGAAGGAACCTCTAAAACCACCAAACACCGTAATCATATTTCAGCATGGAACTCGTACAAAAATCTGTACAGTTCTGCTTTATCGGCAACCATCCCTGCAAGAGAAACTATTCTTTTCGTTGATCATTGAAATTCGCCATTGAACGAACTACAAAGAGACTGCAAAATATTCACACATTAAAGCATAGACTAAGGAAAAACACTTACAAACAAAGATTTTCAAAGCCTCTGTGCTTTATAGATGTCTGATTCAATTAAGCTTATGACATTTTTTTGACTAATTTATTTCCCTACAAATAATTTGTATTTTCAACTTTAACCTTTTTTTCATAAAATTGAATGTAAAATTAAAATTAAAACATTTTATTCAATTGAATGAAGACATTTTTGAATAATTTATTTCCAAATATTTTGTATTTTCAACCCTCTCTTCATAACATTTAAATACAATAAAAAATAAAATTCTACTGAATAAAAATTCAGACAAATGAAAATCATAAATATTGTATTTTCACCTCTCTTCATAAGATTTAAATGCATAATAAAAAATAAAATTCAAACTTTGAATAAAATTCAAGAGAAAAAAATGAAAGTCTTAAATAAAGTTATCCTCTATCACTTTCTAGAATCAACAAAGTAATATCTTAGGTTTGGATAACAAAAACACAATGTTATCACTAAATCAACAAAGCAATATCTTAGGTTGGATCTTTCAAAACACAAATGTTATCACTAAATCAACAAAGTAATATCTTAGGGCTGATCTATAAAACACAATGTTAAAACTTCATTTAATACTTTAAGCACAATTAATATGCTAATATCGTTTTTTAAGTTATTTAAATAACTAAAATCATAATTTAAACGAAAATAATATCATTAAATTTTGAAAAAAATATTTATTCTATTCAATTCCTATTCTATCTAGATATGTCAAACAACTTAACAAAACCTACTTATAAAAAAATATATATATATGAATGCTCCAAACATGCTTGATTCAAATAAATAAAGAAAAAGGGTACATTTACAAGTTTACGCGTTAAAGAACAATTTGTACACATTGAACTACCCACAAAGGAAGCATGCAAACAAATGGAAAGAGTACGCTAACCATCGTACGTGGAATGACTTAAATTTCAAAGGCGGCGCGTTAATGAATTAACCGCCTCCATTTGAGAAAAAGAGTACAGTACCTAGAGGGGTATCATTTACCGCATATCATTTACTATTGCATTACCATGGGCATGGCATTGGGGGCATTGGTACGTCCGGAGCATTAATGGGCCTATAGCAATAGCCACTTAGAGTTTGTTCCGATTTTATTCCAAACATTCCATGAAAATATCGCCGAGCTGAAAATACTTTCCCTAAACCGCCCGCCGAGAACTAGAGTTCCGATCACACATCCAAATCCTCGTTACCCAACCAAATCCTATCCCAACTTCCCACGATTCCCACCACCGCACATTCTCGTCTTATCGTTTGGTCCTCCTCTCCGGCTATGTTCGCGACCGTGGCTTGTTGCAAGGGGAAGCCCACACGTCCGGATTACCCATGAATGAGTTTGCCTCAAATGTGTTGAATTGCGCCCTATTTGGAATCCTCCTCGACATTGTTATTTGATAGGGCTGAATCAGCCTCAGAACTTCGCATTTACAAGCGTTATAGGTATTTTCCCCTCCAACTGTTCCATGACATATCTAAACTTTCCAAATTGACCATGTTGCCGATTCTCGGGGAATCATTCACTAAATCGATTATGGATACATTCAACATGACGAGGCTCCTCTGTTCAGATATCCAATCTCCTTTGGGATGTCACCGTTTTCCAATTTCCACGTATCCATAAAAAAATGAGTCCGTGAGGTCGTAGAATTTATACTATGTACTCAATTTCAACCATCAAATTAACCACATCCGTATTGCATCGTCGATATTCAAGATCGATGGACCTTTACGCTTGTGAAATCTTCATTCTTCATTGTTGATAAGATTGAGAATCAAGCCGTGGCACTGGTACCCGCGTATTGTTCATTCCGCATCAAGAATTTGGAGTTTCAAGCGCGGTATCTAACTGGATAGTATCATGAGTGGTCAATTATTTGACCGAGACCGAGTATGCGAGCATCGAAAGATCCCCAATCCATTCGCACTTTCCCCCGACAGATCGCTTCTACGAGATCCAAAATTTCTAAGTTTTTGCAATTTTGCAGAGATTAGAATCTTTTCCACTCATCATGTTGCCATCGATGTGTAATAATTCTAAATTTGTTCGCTTTTCCTAGCCCACTGCATTCCACTTCAAATTCATTATTTGCCGTATTCAATACCTCAAGAGAAGAGCAAATACTCAACTCTTGTCATGTGCGAGAGCCTATTGTCTCAAAGATCCGTAGCTTCAAGATGCTCCTTGTTTGCTCACAAATGCAAGGAGCAATCGCTCGTCCAGCCTTTATTGGATGCCAAAAACAAGAAACTAAAAGACTTCTCAACATCGTGCACATTTCTATGAGGACTCGTATTATTATTATGTGACAGATCAAGTTCCGCGGTGGAATCCCGCTGGGCAGCTTGGTGGATGGGAAGGCCGCCATGGAGTTGATTGCCTCGTAACTCCACCGTTTCACGGGCCGACGGTCACAAGTCATGGCCGGTATTGACCCCGGCTAACCGATTATTCGATAGGACCAACCTCTCGAGCTTGGGAAGATCTCCATACCCATGAAGGGATTTCTCTCCACCGGGAACCATTTTTTGTTCGCATCCAGGATTGTAATAGAAAGCCGAGTTCTCGTAAAAATGTGAAAACGCCGCTTTATTCGACAAAATGATACTCTCAACACATCTAGATCAAAATGGCGTGACCCACGCGGAGGCGATGTTGAATGCTAATTTGTTATTCGGAGAGGTCGAGATATTTGAGATTGTTGAGGCCTCCCCAGGTGCAACTCTGATTGCTCCGTCCAAAACGTTTTGAGTAAGACCGATGTTGTCACTTTTGACAACACACCTAGGATACAGTGATAGGCCCCGTCAAATGGTTGTAGCCCAGGTCTAGTACAAAGGGACAAAGAAGCGAGGGGAGGTTCCTCACCGGACTTCGGTACCACTCCATCCAACCCGCGTTTTTGCGTTGTAGCTGAACCGTAGATGACAGATCACAGAAGGTGGTATAAAACCGGACAAACTATTGTTTGGCATGTGGAATATTGTTAGTTTCTTCCATTTTCCCCGAAAAATCCTAGAAACATTCCCCCCTAATTTATCAAGCTCTCCTCAAATAAATCCTTTTCAAATAAGGAAGCCGGGAGAGGCTCTCAAATGGAAGAAATCCATTGACATTTGCACCGCTCATCTCCATAGGAGACCAAGATTAGTCATATTCCCTAACCAAATAGGGAATTCAGAGTGAAAATGCGTTCTATCAAGATGCAAGATTTGTAGGGACGCAAGGTTCGCTAGGAAGAGGAATGGAAACCCGTCGTGGCCCGCGTTTGACATTGAAAGATTTCCGAGGTGTGAAAGCGACTTACCGATTCTCCCCATGAAGACGATATTGGCGCAGAGATCAATCGTATCAAGAGAAAGATGTTCTAAGGCTTTGCCGCATTTGTAAGCCATAAGAGATCGTGACTTGTCAACACAGAAAGTCACGAGGAGGAAAGATCGAGCATCATAGCCAGATGATTTTCGAGTCACAAGGTGAATGGTACTTGCAACCTGGCGGGCGAAAGCGAGGTATGTCGTTTCAAGAGTACGCGCCTGTGAATACGTTGACCGTAACTTTTATTGGAGCTACATTCAAAGTCTAAATCCCTTAATCCTACCATTGTTAGGAGAGAAGGCACCGCTCAAATTATTTGCAAACAGCAAATTCATCAGAACAACATGGCCGGTCCGTTTGTCGCAGAAACACCTCTCAAAGGATCACAACAACTTAATGAAACATTCCAAGAAGCCAAAACGTCCACAGATCACAAAGGGGATTTAAAAGCCAAGAGAGATTGCAGTATTTCGTAATTCGAATACGTCTGTTTAAGAAACGTACGTGAATATAGTAGAAAGTATGCAACATATGAACAATGATTAAAAACTCCGTGTAAGCTTCTTTGGAGCGCACTCGTAAGTGGCCGTTCGTTTCAAAGATGTGTATGCATTGAATGATGGCATACGGCCATCATAGTGATTTTATCCCCGCCTCGCTCGGTATCTCGTAACCGCTATCACATCCCGAAAAACATGATACAACATGGTAGGTCGCGTTAGCGGAAGAGGGAGACCACGAAATTCACTTCTTTATCCTCCGAATGAGGTTGAACTCGTGATATTAGTGTTTTCCCAAATGCTATGGAATGTGCACCTAATCCATATTTCAAGACAAGCTCTGTTCAAGGACTTGACCAATAAGTGGGTTTTCTTCAAGTGGCAGTCTAATCTACTCAACTTTTCTTGACTGCTTTAATGTGGATCTTCCGCATGGTCTCCGCTGCAACCCTTGTCACCCCGTCCCGACTCCCACCGAAAAGTTAAGAAGTTGTTTACGACGTCACAAATTTGCCCGAAAAGTACAAAATTTCCGGAATTTGGCCACATGGTTTGAAAAATCTAACCCGTTTAAATAACTTTTTATGACCGTAATTCAAAGAGCCGCGTTTTCGACCTAAAACTTAGAACGATTAAAATCCGCAAAGATTTGCCCAGAAACTTGTTTATAGTTGTTAAATATTAGTATTTTGAGTGCCCTAGGGTTTTTGATAGTGTCAATCCATTTACACTATCAAAATGGATTCAAGACTGCAACTACTCGATTTTTGCAAATTTAGTTGACCGGATTCCGGCGGATTTCGTCCGGCTAAAACGTGTTCGTACACGTTCCTTTATATGTTGAAAATAGATTAGTAATATTAAAAAAAGATAGGGGATTTAAAATTCTGAAGTTTAATAGCTATTTTCAAATTTTTAATTTAAATTTATTAGAATTTATACTTTTCTAAATCAAAATTTTTCCCAATTCTTTTTGGAAAAAAAATTTTCACGCATCTTTTTTAAATTTTTTAATGATACTTGCCATCTTTGACTATTGTCTTATTTAACTAAATATAGGAAATAACAAAAAAATTTGAAATTCTCATTACTTAGATCACGTGGTTCAATGTTGAAAAATTAACTATCTTATTAATTGCGTTTGTTATTAGTTTGTAGCTGATTTTATTTTCCGAGTTATCTTGTACAAAGACATAATAACATGTATGAGCATATATTGTTGGTCGCTGAACAATATACTTGCTTTTAACTTAAGATAAACACTAGCAATTGCATTGGGGCATGGGAACCTCAAAATAGGCGTTTTGAATTATGAAGTGTTATATGTAAGGGGTAAGC
>JAXQQM020092490.1:0-104585 GCA_034641835.2 Pinus albicaulis
TTCCATAGATCATGTCAAAAGGGTCCTTTGGTAAGTAACCAAATCATGTCTCAAATGGTGAACACTGTGTAGAGAAATGCACTGCTCGGTTGTAGGCATGCTGCACATATGGAAGATGCTCATCCCACAACTTGGGATGTTTGCTGCAATAGCCCTGCAACAAGTGTACCACGGTATAGTTGACGACCTCTGTCTGTCCGTCGGTTTGTGGATGGAATGCTGTACTTATCTTCAACTTGGCATCCATCATATGCCACAAGTTGGTCCAAAACTCTCCAAGGAAGTGAGAGTCTCAATCTGACACAATCGATGTGGGCAACCCAAAGTGGACCCAAACATATTGAAAGAAATGATAAGCAGTTTGCTCAACGGTGACCTAATTTTTACAAGGCATTAATATATACATTTTACTAAAGCAGTCGACGACAACATACAAATATTCGTGACCCTTTCTAGACATAGGAAAACCTCCTACAAATTCCATCGACACACTTTCCCATGGACGACCCAGAATAGGGAGTGGTGTGTAGAGCTCGAGTTTTCTATTAGAGGGCTTTGAAATAGAACACATCACACATCCCTTTACAAAACGGGTTACAATTTTTTTCATATGGGGCCAAAAGAAAAACCTTTGCAAATGACATAAGTTTTTTTCGACACCAAAGTGACTAGACACAAGAGAGGTATGCACCTGTCGAACTACATGTACCCTTTCTGCTGTGGGTATGCACAATTTTCCAAGGTAATACAACAGCTTCTCCCTGCAAATGATTGTTTTCCACTTATGAACCATGAGTTAATTTTGCATATATTTCTTTAAAGTCATCATTGTTAGCGTATTTTTCAACATAACTTTCAAAAGACAATGACACATTATGCAAAATAATAGAAGCAACAATAGTAGGGCAAGATAGAAAATCTGATTCTTTGTTACTAGTGCCCTTCTTATGCTTTATTACCAGATGAAACTACTATAGGTACCCAATCCACCTGAAATTATGAGACTGTTGTAGCTTGGACTTTGACTGAAGGTATTGCAAGGGTTGATGATCCGTATGGATGATGGTCTCCTTGCTGATCAGGTAGTGTTTCCACTTTTTCACACTTTGAACCAAGGCGTACAGTGCCTTGTCGTAAGTGGGTAATTGATAACAGTTTGGGAGAAATTATCTGAATGATAACATATTGGATTCTTTTGCTGCAATATTACAACTCCCATGGCATACTGTTGGCGAAGTCGGAGTCTCACGGACAGACCTAGGTTCAAGTTGCTTAATATGAAAAGGGGTCGGTGTAGTCTAGGAGCACGCGGCATTTTCACTGCTTTGGAGGCAGTGCATCTCACCCGAGGCGTGCTGCAACCACATGCATAAGGGGATGAGATCAATGGTAAGGGACAAACCCGCAACTCATGAAGAACAGGGCATCGATTACATATTCAGAGTCGTATATGCAACATCACTTAATAAGCATTCAGACATTTGCAAATAAAATTTTAAACCAGCATAAACACATTACAAGCACATGAACAATTTATCGAGAAAACAATCTTCCATTGTATTAATCTCCTGGCCGAACACATGATTACATGGCATTCTCACTGATAGCTACAAATCTGATACAGATGGATTTCAGAACAGAAAGGAAGAATAGAGAAGGTAAGAAACCATATAAAGAACATGCATGATTCCTCCGCAGCTGCTCTGCGCGTCCTTCCCTGTCTCGAGCCTCGCAACTTCTTTAGTATGCATTCAACAACCTCCTCTTTTCAGCCGGGTGACTGTTATTTATTCACCCGCTCTTCGCGACTAGCAGTTCCTCTGTGTCTTCACTTCGGCTTCTCCCAGCTTCTCTTCTGATGTCTGCGTGTTCCACTTTTTGTCTTCTGCTGTGTAGTTCCTTCATCTGTACTTGTCCCTGTTCTATCTCCAGCTATCGCATGCTTCCACGCCACCTTGGTAGCTCCATGACTCCTGGTAGTTGCGGCGCAGTCGCGGTTGCCATGTGTATTCCTACCGCAACTCAAAAAGAGTCAAAGTTCAAAAATGTCTTAGCCAATATTTCAAAACTTAAACAAAAACAAGGACCCCAACAGGCCCCGACCATAATTCCTTGACTCGTCCGCGAGTCAATCACAAATAACAATTTCTACTTCCATTGCCCCGCTGGCTCCCGTGCTCTGTTCTGTTGTGCCTTCACCCTGCGCCCTTTCCTGCTGTGCTCCGCCAAGTGGTTGTTCAAACAAGGGCCCCAACTTTGGGACCCGGCGGAGTGCTATATCTCTCAGCTCGGTGAAGTCCGCCACCGCTTGCTGCCATTCCTGCATAAGCAAGTCGGCTTCTTCAGAGATCCGGGTGGCGGCGGCCTCGTCGATAGTCGTTGGATCAGCCCCGAACAGCGTGGCAAGCTGGGTTTCGGCCTTGGCATCCAACTGTTGCATGGATTCAGCATTGGTGCGAAGGGGCGGACGAATTTCCCGGATGACATGTTTGGCTGCTGCCGAGTCAGCCTCAGTTTGTTGCATGTGAAGTTCAAGCTCGTCCGACTGGGCGTAGAGCTGATCAAGCCGTGCTGGGTCCGTGGTTGCCTGAATGTCACGGGAAGTTTGTTGCAGCTGGGCAGCGATAGGCTGCGTCTTGAAAGTTAGAGCGAGTGAGCACTCCTGCAGACTTCGCAGAAGGGCGGAAGCCGCAGCCGCAGTGGAATGGAGAGTTGCTTGCATACTAACTGCCTGAGTCTGCTTGGAAGTTACCTGTTCTGAATGGACACTCGGTGGATCTGGAAGGGTAGGCCGTGCGGCTAACGCCGCTTGGAGTTCCTAGTTCTCCCTGCAAACAAGAGTGAAAACTTCCCTGAAGTGGTGAGCCTGGAGTGCTATGCTGTCCTCTGCTATATTGGCAGGAAGTGGGGCGTAATGAGCCCTGGCAGCGGGCCAGACGTTGGAGAGCGCCTGAGTAGCAATGTTGCTTGCTCTTGGAGGTAGGTCTTCTCCCTAGTCAGCCGATTGCACTGTTCAGTAAGCGTCGTGAGCTGATTCTGCTGCTCGGTACACCGCTGCTCCAGCCCTGTGTGAATCTGTTCGGCCTTTAGGGCTGCTCGCTGAATGAGTAGGTACAGCTGTGCTGTACTCCATGGTTCTGCATTAGTCGTGCTGGGTGCACCCTGCTCCGGCATCTGTTCCTGCGAAGGTTGGCCATTGACCCCTGATCGGTTGGAGGTCTCCAGAGGATGGACCGGCGTTTGCTGCTGCACCGAAGTGGCCATATCGGGCTCCGGCCGGTCTTGCTGCGTGGTCTGCTCTGGGGGAGGGGCGGCCGAATCAACCCCAACTGTGGCTGGCTGGACAGATATAGTGGAGAAAGGATCCCGGGATGTGGCCACGGGGTCAACCGGCGGTACCACGGCTGCAGTACTGGAGGTGACTTCCACCCCGTGGTCGCCTCCGAAAAGTTCCTGGATCAGAGAATATGACACAGTGGCTGATGAGTTGGATGGATTGGGGCAGGTGGCAGGTGGTTGGCCGGTGGGGAGAGCGGTGGTGTGAGGGAGGCGAAGGTTGAGGAACTCTGACGGATCGATCAGAGGTTCCTCCGGAATCAAAGTCGTTGTGGGTGGAGTGGCTGGTGGATCATTGTCGGTAAGATCCACCACTGGATCTGTGACAGCGGTGCATGGCCTCTTGGATGGAGGGGGGTCTGATGAATCAGGGTCTGGGCCTGGTTCGCCCATTGGTGTGATGATAGGGGTAGCAGAAGTGAATAGGTTAATGGGGATGGGAGAAATGAGGGGGGCGGTATTGGAGGGAGCACGAGACCGACTGATATGAAATTCAGCAAAAGAGGGAAATATAGGGGCACCACTTGAAGCAACTTGGGTTGCCACGTTAAGTCGCCGTACCTGGTCATTGAGGTGCTAGACGATGGGGACCAGCGACTCGGGCAGGTCCGGTGCGGTCTCAGCTGCATCCTGTGGAGGGTTCACCGCAACCTGTGAGGACCCCGCTGCGCCGGTCGCGGCAGGCCGCTGTGCCGGCAGCATCCGCTCAAAGTTATAGCGGGTGATCCCGTCGCGGATGTGCTTGACAACCCCCGGCCACGCAGAGACCTCCCGGTGAAAAGTGTCGTCATTCAACTGGAATCAGAGGGGCGCCATGTGAAAGGTGGTGTCCGGTACGCAAGTTGGACGGAGGAAGGTGTGCCTGTGGCTGACCCCAAACCACACCTGCTCACTGTACTCATCCAACAGGTGCCTGGGCACTCGTTGCTGGTGGGTGACCACATTTGTCATCATCCCATACCATGCCCGAAACGCTTCCGCGTTCACCTGTTTGGTGCTGGGGTCCGTGGACACCTGCCAGGGGGAGTATTTCATCGCGAGAGGCTGGCTCGCGGTGGTCTCCGCCGGCGTCCGGATAGGAGGAAGGTGCCATTTCCACATGGCGAAAGCTAAGATCAAGTACCCGTAAATGAAACTGGTGGTCCGCTTGTAATTTTCTTCGCAGGCCGCGAAGAGTTCCTTCAGCACAAACGAGCACCAATTCAACTTGGCGCCCTAGATGCAGTGCTCGGCAATGGAGATTGTGTCCAGAGTGCACTCTCCCTTCGTGTAGTGCCGCATCGTCTTGCTAGCGATCAGGTAGCAAGCGAACCGGATTTCTGGTGTGTTTATCAAATCAATTTTGGCACCTTTGCCACCCCAGCGAGTGCCATACTTGGTGTACAGGTCCGAGTCACCCGACTTTCGGGCGCACTTGGAGGATGTCTGGCGAGCAGTGGAGACATCTGCACCATTTTGAGACAGCCCTGTAAGCCGATGAATGTCTTCGGCATGAATTGGAATTTCTTCATTGAGCCACAGGGACCCGTTCTGTATCCGACTGAGGAGGAACTGGGTACATTGCAGAGCCGGTCCCGTAGTTCCGAAAACTGGAAGAGTCCTCAAATGCATCAAGGACGACTGCTGTAGTCCCCTGAATTCTGGTCGCATCCGACTGTTGGAACTGCTGCCTGGCGTATAATGATGTTCCATGTAGTTCTGCTAATGGAGGTGGGGAAATTCAGCTAGGTCGGACAGGTTGGCGTCCATACATGCTGCATTGTCATACTTGCCAACGAGCGATTCTACCCGGTGAATTCGGCTATCTAACACTGGTTCAGGGATTGATAGGAGAGCTCTCGGCATCTTGGCGCGTCGCTGGTAGACTTGGAGGATTCTTCTGGAGTTTCCTTCGGGGTGCTGTGTGCTCTGATACTGCAAATGCTCCGGAGTCGCTGCAACTTCCAAATTGAACTGGTCCGTCATTCTCGTGCTGATAGCCTTCATGCAAGTTAGGCCATCTGCTGGCACGCGCGGAGTTGATGAGACTCCATAACAGCAATTAATTCCTGCTATCTTTCTTGCCTGCGATAATCATGCGATCAATCGCAGGCCTGTGTGTAGTCTGACAGTTGCTGACGGCGTCATGGGGATATGGGCGGGCGCGGCGGCTGAGGGAACTGTGGTTGATGAAAAATGATTACGGTACGATTACTGTCTACTAATGTTAATTTATGACACAGATATGAGTGATCCTACGGACTGACAAAAGGACTGACGGAAATGACCTGAACTGACACTGGCACGGGGATGGATCCTACGCGAACGATAGGCTGGACTGACGTGGTGACACGCTGGACTGGCGTGGTGACACGCTGGACTAGTCCGCCCCGACTATAGTCAGTTGCGGTGAGGTACCCGCAACTGACTAGTTATTTGAATGATTACCTATGAACGAAAAAGACTACCTACGCTCATCCCGGTTGCGGGAGAGTTATTCAACTAAGCTACTCTACGGGTTCTCTCGGTTGCGAGAGTTATTAATGAAAAGTGAGAAGTACATACTCCTGGTAGGGTTTCAGGCGTGCGCCATTCACCCACCCAAGAAGAACTGTACCGTCCAGCTGTGCCAACCGAACGGCTCCTGAGTCGCGGATCTCGATGACAAAGTAGGGTCCCAACCAGTGAATCTGGAGCTTGCCTGGAAACTTCTGGAACCGGCTGTCATTCAAGAGAACTTTTCCGCCAACTTGGAAGGCTTTGGTTTTGATGTGGCGGTTGTGCCACGCTTTCTGTCTGGCCTTCTGAACCTTCTGGTGGAATTCCACCAGGAATCGGGCCTCATCCAGTTCCTGCAGCTCTTGGAGGCGCTCCCGAAGTGACTCCTCTTCTGAGAATTGAAGGGACGTTGCGATCAAAAGACTGGGTACAGTGAACTCGGCGGGAATCACAGCTTCCCGGCCATACACCAACGGGAATGGTGTTTGGTTGGTCAAACGTTTCACTGTGGTCCGGTAGGCCCATAATGCCGCTGGGAGGCGCTCGTCCCAGTCGTCCCGCTGAGCATTGCAAATTTTAGTCAAGCCCTGTTCGAGAATCTTATTGAATGATTCTACAGTACCATTGGCCTGTGGGTGGTATGGGCTGCTTTTATGATGCTGAATCATAAATGTGTTCAGTAGTGACTTGACCGTGGCATTAATGAAATGCGTACCCTGATCGCTTGTCAAGCTCTGGGGGCAGCCAAAGCGGCTGATGATGTGTTCAAAGATGAACCGGGCAGCGGTCTCTGCCGAGCAGTCGCGTACCGCTACTGCCTCAGCCCACCGTGTGAGGTAATCTGTGGCGGTAATGATGTAACGGGCCTTGGAGTGTCTGGCGACTGGGGCGATGGGACCTACGAAATCAACAGCCCACTTTTCAAAAGGCCGTAACACATGCACTGGGTGTAGCGGAAGCTCGTCCCGGTGCGAAGGCCTTCCCGTCCGCTGGCAAACATCGCAACGCTTCACGTAGGCCTTACAGTCAGCATGTACCGTCGGCCACCATAGGCCAGCTTGGAGCACCTTCCTTGTGGTGGGTTTCGCACCCACATGCCCTCCCGCAACACCACTGTGACATTCCCACATCACTGCTTCCCGCTCGTGGTCGAGAACACACCTGCGCAACACCTCATCAAGGCCCAGTTTGTACAGCTGCTCCGCGATCAATTGGTAGTCGGCCGCCCGGACAACCAAGTGGCATTTCTGAAGCGGGGTGTAATCCTAAGGGCACTGTCCCGTGGTCAGGTAAGTGGCAATGTCAGCCAGGTAATCTGGTACTGCTTCTACTCGGAAGAGGTCAACATCCGGCAGTTGATCGTCCAACGAGCCTTCATTCTCTCCCGTCTCCAACCTGAATAAATGATCGGGACCAACATTCAACCTGCCAGGCTTGACAATCACCTCAAACGTGAATTCTTGAAAAAGTAGAAGCCAACGACGGATCCGTCCTTCCAACACCGGCTTATTTACCAGATACTTCAATTCGGAATGGTCCGTAAAGAATGTGAATTTTCCGCCCAGAAGATAGTGGCGGAA
This sequence comes from Pinus albicaulis, assembly GCA_034641835.2. Classification (NCBI taxonomy): domain Eukaryota; kingdom Viridiplantae; phylum Streptophyta; class Pinopsida; order Pinales; family Pinaceae; genus Pinus; species Pinus albicaulis. The sequence continues at coordinate 7,395 of JAXQQM020092490.1, forward strand.
CTTCTGGAGAGAGTACACCATCGCCAACGCCTCTTGCTCGGTCGTGGTGTAATTCTTCTCCGCACTCGACAACCGACGGCTGGCGAAGTACACAGGGTGGTCAACTGTCGTCTCCCCGGGTTGCGCCAATACAGCTCCAAGTGCAATTCCGGACGCATCAATATGCACATGGAACTGCTTATCCGAGTCGGGATGAACAAGTATGGGTGCCATCGCCAACTTCTCCTTCAACGTGTCAAGTGCCTTCCTGCACTCTGTCGTCCACTCAAACGCTTCTGACTTCCGCAACAGTTTCTCCAGAGGGGTCGTAATTTTGGCGTAGTTGCGAATAAACCGCCTGTAATATCCTGTGTGCCCGAGCAGTGCCCACAACTGCTTCACGGTCTCGGGGGCCTCCATGTGGACAATGACCGCGACCTTGGCAGGATCGACGCAGACCCCTTGCTTGCACACCACGTGGTCCAGGAGTGTGCCGAATGGAACTGCAAAATACATTTCTTCAAGTTCAAGGAAATCTGCAGTTGTCGACACTGGTCGAACATAACACGCAACAGGGAGGCGTGTTTCTTCAGCAGGCTGTAGATAGTCCAGTCGTCCATGTAGACTTCTAGGAACTTGTGAATGTACTCTCGGAAAGCAGCAATGACAATCCGGGAAAACACAGCCGGTGCATTATTCAGACCAAACGGCATAACGTGGTATGCGAATGATCCCCACTCAGTGGTGAATGTCGTTTTTTCTTTTTCTTCCTCGGCAATGCGCACCTGATGGTAACCCGAAAACCCATCAGTGAAGGAATAAGCTTCGTTTCCTGCAACGTGATCTAGGACTTCATCGCTGAAGGGAGTGGGAAACGGGTCGTGGATGCAGGCATTGTTCAGGCTCCGGTAGTCTACACAGACACGGATCTCCACTTTGTCCTTCTTGTTCTGGATGACAATGGGACTCACCCACTCTGCTTCTTTTACTGGAAAGATGAGACCTGCAGCTAGCATCTTGTCAATCTCCATCTTGACCTTCTCTTTTATACGTGGGTTCAACTGGTAGGGTCGGTGCTTCACCGGCCTGGCCCTCGGTTTCAGCGTGATGTGCATCTCGCCCAGATCCCCCTTGATCCCCTTCAAGTCCGCAATCAATGACGGGAACAAATATTCGTATTCCCGGAGGAGGCTGAAAATTTCTTTAGTTGTCTCCTCGTCCCAGTAATCTCCCACCGTTGCGAGCTTAGGTTTCTCGTCCGTTCCAATGTGCAGCTTCTTTGTCTTTAGGGGCTGTAAATGGACTCCTTCTGTCGTCGGCTCTCCACTAATGCTCCGCTCGCCTTCCTTTTCGTCAAAATAGAGATGCCTGAGGTCCTCCAAACTATCGTCCTCCGGATCGCCGTAAATCCGTTGGCAAACCAATTCGCGCCTGACCTCAGGTCGTGACACCACCGGGCCCCCATCGGGCTCGTGATGGCGGAAAAACAAAATCTCCTTGACGACCTGTAAGGCCTGAGATTCTTGCACCGTCTCCCCTTCGAACAAGAAGCACCGAACGAACTTTTCCGCAACTGCCTGCCAGGAGCGGGTTCCCCGTTTCCGCTCTTCCTCTAGGTATCAGGCCTGGGGAATGGTGCCTAAGGAGTGGATAAACCTGTGGACCCACAGCTCCTCAGGGTACCGTGTGCTCCGCCACTATTCTTCGCAGGCCCGCAAATGGTGTCGCGGGTCTGAATTTCCATGATACTTGAGCGTACTGGAAGGTCCTTCATCCTCTTTAAAGCGTGCCCGCAGAGCATCTGCCACACACTCCCATCGCAAGAGAGTATTGCGGTGATTTTTCCACCACCGTGCTGACGTTGACTGCAAGGCCACATCCAAAAGTGGTATCCGGCTTTCAGCTGGGACCCGGTCTTCCACCTTGGCAATAAAAGTATTGACTGCTTGCATGTTCGACAATGTGGGATATCCGCCGATCTCAGTCCCTACCCACCGGACTTGGGCAATGGAGGCACATCTCCGCGTGGTGGTCTCATACCCCCCTTGCTGCCAGTCTTCCCAAGCGAGTTCAGATCCGAGTTCCGAGCTCTGTACACTTTGCCAACTGACAGAGCCAGTCGCGGTCGGGTTAATATAATCGTCCCGCTTTCCCGCAGTCATCTGATAGAGATGGTCCATCATCTGAGCATCCTCCCGATTATCCACTGTTTCTGTATATCGCGGGCCTTGATACGGGTCGAGAGGCTGGGTGACCCGTACCTCCCCATCCTCAAAGATCATCAACTCCTTCTTAAGGTCAATGATGGCATAATTCTCAAAAGCCCAATCAATGCCGAGTAAGGCAGGATAGGGATCCTTGTCGCCCATGATATCAATAACCTCAAAATCGGTGTATGTCTTCACCCCCGCAACGTCGACCTTGACTCCCTCGAGCCGGCCGATTGGCAAAATGCAGTACTGGTTTGCCATCCTGAGTTGGATTGGTGAGTAGGCTAGCCGTGGCCTTCCAAGAGCCTCCCATGTCTTTCGTGGTAGTATGTTGACGTCGGACCCCAAGTCCAACATGGTGTCGCTGATTTGGAACCCTGCGACCTGCGTGTTAAGCCGGAATTATTTGCCTGTTTTTTGCTTGTTCCGCTTGACACGTTGCACGTATTGAGGGCCAGCGTCTGGCGGATCTCTAAGTTCTGTGCACCCCTGCAGTGCTCCGTCCAAAGCATGCTTGAGCTGCTGCCGCAGTGCAGCGTTATCAACAATCCTGAGGAATAGCCGGAGCCAATCCTCGACCACAGTACCTGCGACGTTCTGCGCACCAAATTCCGGCAGCATGGGCTCCTCCAAACCTCCCTCGTTCCGCAATTGGGCGAATGCCTCAACTGCCTCCTGGAAATACTTCTTCTGGACTTCGGGCCTGTTCAACTTCTTCGAGGATGCCGGCTGGACCACTCGGGCTGGCTCCTTCTTGTGGGCATCCTCTCCAGTGTTCTTTCCGCCCCTTGTCACGATTGCGACGTTCTGCATGTCTGGGGTGGCGATCCCTCGCGGCTCTGAGTTTATCAGATTCGATCCCCTCTTCCTCGCCCGTTCTTCCCACTTCTTGATGAGCTCTGGACAGTATTTCGTAGCGTGGGCGTTAACTCGGCACTGGGAACACCAGGGTCATCGCGGAAGGGGACATTCTTGAGCCACATGACCCTCCTGGTCACAGTTGTAACATTTTACCGGACCACGTCCTCCTGTTCGGCCTCCCCGCATGCGGCCACCTCTTCCCCTGGGAGCCTCGTTCACCCTGTACGAGGGATGATCCAGTCGATCCGCAAGTGTGTCGAGCGCCCTGCACTGCTCAGTGTTGTGAGTCGTGGACACGAAAAATTCGCAATACACATTATTCGGGACCGTGGAGTACTTCTGTAATATCGGGCACATCCGAGGAGGATGCCCCAGCGTTCGGCAGATCTCGTAGTACTCTGTGGTGGAGGAACCCGGTTGCGGTGGGAACCCAGCATAAGTTTGTTGCAGCTGGTAGGCTCCCTGCGGGTTCATTGCCGCGCCACCCCCTGGTGGTGGACCCCCCTGGATTGCTGCGACCGAGGGTCCTGCTCCTACGCCGTGCAACCGAGGACACTCGGTTGCAACGTTGCCCTCGACCAGGCAATGAGTACACCAAACATTCGGTCGCGCTGGTCTCACTGGCTGAAGTTCCTTGAGATTTTCGGTCAAGCTGGAAATCTGGTGTTGCAACCCTATCAAGGAAGGGTCTTGCGGGGCCGCCCCCCCCGATATTCCTGGGGGTAGCCCGCCATGGCTTCAATCTTCATGGCCTGCTCCAAAGCATCCTGCAGATTATCAATCTTCTGCTGAGTGAGAGGGGTTCGTGTCAAGGGGAGCAGAGCCTTGATGAACTAGTCCCTCTGGTGGTTGGGATCGATCGGGTAGCTGAGTTTCCCGATCGCGTCCTTGAATCGCCGCATCAATTCCCACACGGTCTCACCTTCCTTCTGCTTAATTTCCCACAGCTCTGACAGGCCCTGCTGGTCTGTCTGGGGAAGCTTGAATTCGCGGACAAAATCTCGCTTCACATCCACAATTACAGGGTTGGGATGAGCCTCAGACCACTTAATAAACCATCGCAGAGCCCTCTCTCTGAGCGTGGTTTGGAATTCTATTAACTTCCCTGCATCTGGCGTCTGGCGAGCCCTCCAGATGGCTTCGCACAGGTACCAATGTTGTTCTACGTCGTCGTTGCCCCGGCCAGAGAACTCTGGATACCGGGTGAAATATCAAACCATATGTACTTGCGGAGAATTAACCAGGATAAAGCCTCCCGGTCCTGGTTGCGTAACGGTCCCACTAGGAAAACTACCACTACTAGTAACGCTGCTGCTACCGGGCGTTACCGATGCTGCTGAAATATTGTATGACTGACTCAATGCTTGTAACTGAATAAAAATATTACTTAAAGGTTGATACAGTACCAGGGGAAGGTTGGGATCCTAGCCATGCAGAAGGTGAGAAGTAGGGCTGCCTGGAGGGGTGGGTGCCGTCTGGTCTTGAAACATTCGCTGCATCACGCCATGCCATTCATCATCGGAACTCTCTTCGGGCTGCATCTTTCCATTATCTTCGCTGGTCGCTACTTCTCTTTCTCGCGTCGCTGGGCTCCCACGCACCCACTGCACTTCCGCTGCTGTCCCGTCTCCTTTCCGGGTATCCAAACCCATGGTTCTTGTCCGTTGAGGTGCCTCCTTCTGTTTTTTCCTCTCGATCTCCCTTCTCTTCAAATCTCGCATTACCCTTCTTCGCCACCTATCGGCGATCTGTGCCCGCCGATGCGCACGTAACTCCCGCAACTTGCATGCGGCCTCAGCATCCATTCCCCGCTCCCCACTTTCACATTCTACACCGCATCGGTCCCCTCAACCCTTCCCCCAGTACGAGAGGTTTACGCTTCCATACTTGGTTTGCGGAATTCAATCAACCCTTCGTCCACCATCAGAGCTTTGATCCACAGCGGAATCTCCTTTAACAACTTTCCCCTTAGCCCTGAGTGGAAAACAACCTCGGCTTTCGAGAAGGATTGATAGCACTCAGCAGCAAACTCCACAGTGTATCCTTCCAACGTGGTCCTTACCCAAAAATCCACCGCGCGGGTTAGTTCAGTGTCTACCCGATGCAGTGCCACCAGATCTTCGTGCGCCCACCTGCGGTTTATCTTCCGCGAGCCTTCTTGGGGCACCGTCGCTCGTAACCTCTGCAACCAATTGTAAAGGTCCGTAGGGAACCTTCCCCAGAAAATTTCGTACGTATCACTGGCTGAATCAGAGAAAAGAACAAGCTCCTTGATCGTCGCCTCCTTTTTCTTGGTCAGCTCTACTTGTTGAGCAATGAACTGGTCAAGATGATCATCCCACCATCGCCGTATCGCTCCTTCGAAAATCCTCGATACCATGATCTAGATCCCCCCAGAACATGCAGGTCCCAGCAACGGAACCATTTGTTGGCGAAAAGTCAGGTCTCGCGGACAAGACCCAGTTTCAAGAGTTGTGGCCAACAAAGGGGTCCGATGTAGTCTAGGAACACGCCGGCATTTTCACCCTGCTCCGGAGAGCAGTGCGTCTCACCCGAGGCGTGCCGCAACCACATGCATAAGGGGATGAGATCAATGGTAAGGGACAAACCCGCAACTCATGAAGAACAGGGCATCGATTACATATTCAGAGTCGTATATGCAACATCACTTAATAAGCATTCAGACATTTGCAAATAAAATTTTAAACCAGCATAAACACATTACAAGCACATGAACAACTTATCGAGACAACAATCTTCCATTGTATTAATCTCCTGGCTGAACACATGATTACATGGCATTCTCACTGATAGCTACAAATCTGATACAGATGGATTTCAGAATAGAAAGGAAGAATAGAGAAGGTAAGAAACCATATAAAGAACATGCATGATTCCTCCGCAGCTGCTCTGCGCGTCCTTCCCTGTCTCGAGCCTCGCAACTTCTTTAGTATGCATTCAACAACCTCCTCTTTTCAGCCGGGTGACTGTTATTTATTCACCCGCTCTTCGCGACTAGCAGTTCCTCTGTGTCTTCACTTCGACTTCTCCCAGCTTCTCTTCTGATGTCTGTGTGTTCCACTTTCTGTCTTCTGCTGTGTAGTTCCTTCATCTGTACTTGTCCCTGTTCTATCTCCAGCTATCGCATGCTTCCGCGCCACCTTGGTAGCTCCGCGACTCCTGGTAGTTGCGGCGCGGTCGCGATTGCCATGTGTATTCCTACTGCAACTCAAAAAGAGTCAAAGTTCAAAAATGTCTTAGCCAATATTTCAAAACTTAAACAAAAACAAGGGCCCCAACAGAAATGTCCTGCTTCTTGCCTTTCGCATCGGAATGAGAAGCTTTCTTTCTTTTCCCCTTCTTTGCTTTGGCATCCAAAGCGCAATTCTCTTCATCAGACTTTTTTGATGACGATTCGTCCCTGGTACGCCGCCTTATCTCCTCTTGCACAAGATTCGACCAAAGTCTCTCCCATCCTGGAAATTTCTCCCGACCATTGACAGAATCCTGATAGGAATTCCAACTCTTCAGAAGCCCAAGGAGAGCCAAGCTCACCAAGTCCTCATCATCAACAGTCACCCCCACACTTCCCAGCTCATCCCTACATTGGATGAACTTCGTGAGGTACTTGGGCATACTGTCGCCTTTCTCCATCTTTATGTTTCTGAGTCTATCCTTGAGCGCCAACTTCCTCTGGTCGCTCTTGCTTTGGAATAAATCTGTCAAGGCTTTCCACATCAAGAATGGAGAAGCCTTACCATGAAGGCTGGACACTATGTGATCCTTCACACCCTCCAATAGAATCCTTTGACACTTTGCTGTCTTCTTTTGCCATGCGTCAAGTACGGCAGCATCAGTAGAAGTAGGCTTTGGGACTTCAGCATCTATGAACTCCTTCAACCAATTGTCATCTAGCACCGCCTCCATCTTGTCCTTCCATGCAATATAATTTGAGCTGCCCTCAAGGGCATACTCCAATCGCAATCCGTTGAAAGACATCTCAACTTCGACACCAAGAAAACACTGCTGCAAATTCGAATTCCACCAGCACAAAACTCAACCGCTTCAATGTTTTGCAATTTCTCCAATGATCAATATCGCTCTGATACCATGTAGAAAATTTGAATAACTGATATATTATTCACCGAGATTCTCCTGATCACACACTATTTTAGCTTCATGCATAATACAGAATCTCTTCTACCATTGATCATCACATGCGGAAATAAAATCAATTGCATGCATACATTAAAACCACAAGCAATCACACATATGAACACAATATTTAATGGGAAAGCTTAAAGCTGAAAACCCCAACTATCTGTATATTATATGTCATGGAGATCATGTAACAATCATAGTACAAAAGCTCCTCACAATCTCTCATGCACACCCTCAATTGCTACACACTATCAAGCTAGATCTAGCAAAGCTCATGCTCCAACCCTTAGCCACTTGATAGCCAGCCTCTATTGCATTTTCAAAGCTATGGGATGGCTTCATTAAATAGATAACCACCTGGCCTGAATTGCGCAATCCTCATGGGCTTACTCCACCTATCTGTGTGTTGCAAATAGCAACTGTATAGTCACAACTGATAGTTGACCTGCTCTTTCACCTATTCCTGCACTGGTCTCCTCTGAAACTGTCCATGCACTGAAGTTAACTGATGTATTCTTTAGTTGATTAATGAGTATATAATTAGTGAATTAACTAATAATTAATTCACACCACTCTCACTAATTGTATCAATTAGTTAAACTGAATACAAATAGCTCAATTATGTTTAGATTAGTTAAACTGAATACAACTCCACTAACTTCCTCAATCAACTCCACCAAACTCTGTCACATGAGTTCTAACTGAAGTCTTCATGCAATAGCTCCACTAAACCCTAGGAATTACGTAATTCCTTCTGTCAGCTGCATGTGCCACTTCTAGGCATCAAACTGAAGTGCTCCAAGAGAATAAGATAATGTTTAGAGTCTAAATATTATTAAGAGCTAATAATATTTGACATATCTATTTTTAGACTGGCAATCTAAAAATAGATTCTGCCTAGTATGTCTAAAAATAGAAGTCCATCCATTTTTCCAACTTGACCAACCCTCCACAAATAGCATCCTGCAACTCATAGAATCATGATCCATATGTATAAAAATAGACATAGTCTAAAAATAGACTTTGCGCCAAAAATAGCCCGCGGGCCCACTTAGTGAAGGTAACTCCTTTCCACTAAGCTCATCATCTTGTTGCAATCTCAACATAATTTAACCTCAGAAAATTATGGGTGTTAGATACCACTGAAAATGCACCCAATACAAGTGGATTCCATAATGTTTTGAATCTTAACTACTCAATTTGACTTACAAAGATGAAAATTATTCAAATAGCTTCAGTATTGCAGATAACACTAGAAGATGAGATTAATTCTCATGAACCCCTATATAGCTTATTCATGTTGAAAAGAAAAAATACTTCACTTTTGATGCATGCACCACACCAAATTAACTCACATGAGGCCACAACTAAACCCTCAACAAATTCACGTGGCTCAATTTGAAATTAGAGAAAATACAACAAACACGAATGACCCAAAAACTATGATCATCAAAGTTAACTGAAAATTTGTGTGAGGCATCTTTTTCACAAAACATAAGTATTTCAGGTAGGAGATACATAGTGTGTATGTTGCAGATTTTTTTCCCAATTGAGGTCATTGAGTGATAAAATATAGAGGAGATACTAGATAAATTTACGGGCATATAATTTGGGTGGCCTTGGGTGACACCATCAAAGTATCCCCAAGGAATTTCTACCTTCATATGAGGCAAAATAAGGATCCCAATTTTCTTTTTTCTTTGATCTATTTTGTGGGCATCGAATATAGATTCTATAACAACCATTACCACTTCAACAAGAATAGTTTTTTCTTAAAAAAAAGTCATGTTTCTAGCCCATCAGATAGCATAAACCCATCCAGATGGAAGACATGGAAATTAATGTACCCATCTATCTGAAATCCAACCTTTAATACATTCTTCAAGTGAAATCTTGTCCCAATTAATGGATGATGGAGCATACTTAGATACAATGAATGACCAAATTGAGCAAAGAGACAATTCACAAATAAATGGTTAATTGGTTCTTCTTCCAATCCACACAGTGAGCATCGCCGATCCAACCTCTTTTTAGTCCATTGTCCCATGTAAGAAACTTGTTGGAGAGAGCCAACCAAAATGTTGAAAAATGCAACAAGAAATTCTCAATTTTGTTTTGCCTTGATTAAATTGAGAAAAATCGAATTTCCACATCAGCAGACAACTTGGATGATGTTAACTTGTGTGAGATGGCTTATTTCACCTAGTTTACTCAGCAAATTCGAGTTGGAGGAGTTAGAGTTCAGTTAAGCATGTGTGATTGTGAATTTGTAGCAATCAAGTTCAATTATCTAAGGTTGTTTTCAGTTAAACTAGTTCCAACTGTTGGAAGAACTAGTGGAGGGTCAAGTTATGCAATGGGACTTCAGTCAAACTTAGTAATCATCGAGTTAACTAATCAATCATCCAAAAATAGATATTTCATGTAGGAATTCGAGCTACCCAGTTGAGATGGATATTCCAAGGCAATGTAACATTAGTTGTAGACTAGTCTGAGTGTACAGGTCTTGCATGCAGCTAGAGGATCAACCTAAAGAAATTACACAATCAATTTGAGGATTTTCCTAAATAATAGGGGCCTAATTCCTCAAGGAACAAAGCAAGGGAATAGGAGCTTAAGCCAAGGCATAAATTGACCAAGTCTGGGTCAGAGGCCTTCAGTGAGCAGAGAGATAGGTTGTGCACTTCCAGGGTGAGTTCAGTTGAGAAAATCAATTGTAATACATCTTTATCTCATCTAATTAATGCAAGAGGCATTGGGGTTTTTGGTAGATTTCTTTCCCAAGATAAAAATACTTGTTGCACGTGTGTGATTTCTTATTACATGTCTAAAAATTTTGTTCTAATTTGTGAATTAATGTCTGCAGAGCAGTAGAGTAGGTTTTTGTCCTGTTATTTTGATTAAAACTTCAAGAACAGTTGCAAATCTACAACAAAATTTATACATGGCATTAGAGTTGGATTCATAGTACAACATAAATTCGAAGTTGTTTCTCAGAGGTTTGAATTTGGAGATCAATGTTGTAGGTTTTTCTTCAGTACTGAGAATATGGCTTTCAATGGTCTAAGACTAGAGTATGCCTTGTAAGGCACTTGTAGTTTTGTTGCATGGAATGATTGCATGGATTATTGGATGACAATGGTTTGCTAGAATACATCAAGTCATATGCTGCAAAACCATAAGCATATGATGCCAAGAACCTTGCTCATTGGAAGATATATGTAGCCAAAGTGAGGAGAGTCATATTGGAGGGAGTGCAAGATCATATTGTCTCAAATTTCCATGGAAAGTAAACCCTTCTCGCGATGTGGAAAGCACTAACAAAATTGTTCAAGAATAATAGTGACCATAGGAAGTTGACGCTCAAGGATAAACTTCGAAGTATCAAGATGCAGAATAATGACACAATTCCACAATATCTAAGTAGGTTCACACAGTGTCGTGATGAACTTGGAGAGGTAGGTGTTAATGTCCCTTAAGAATACTTGGTAACCCTAGCCCTTCTAGGCCTTCCCAGGAACTGATACAACTATCAATATTTGGTGAATGGGAGGGAGAAACTACTGAATTGGGAACACTAATGGTCTGATTTGGTATAGGAGGAAATAAGGTGGAATACCAGAAATGAGACTTCATCCAAAGGTTTATCACAAGGTCTATATACCTTGGTTTATAATATTTATCTTAGGGTTTATCATAAGATTTTATCAACATGAAAATCAACCATGCCCAACCATGGTAAATCATGATCAATCATGGTCAACATTGGTAAAACATGGTTGACCATGGTCAATTATGGTGAATCATGGTTAACCATGGTCAACAATGGTCCAACGCCACATTGTGACAAATATTGTCTCAATATGAAAATCAACCATGGTCAAGCATGGTAACCATGGTCCAACGTCGCACTGTGACAATGATTTTCTCGATATGAAAATCAATCATGGTCAACCATGGTTGTCCATGGTCAATAATCATGGTCACATTGTGACAACCATGATCATCGATAGTCAACCATGGTAAACAATGGTCCAATGTTGTATTGTGACAAAGATTGTCCCAATATGAAAATCAACCATGGTCAACCATTGTCCAACATCACATTATGACAAAGACTGCTTCAATATGAAAATCAATCATGGTCAACCATGGTCCAACATCGCATTGTGGCAAAGATTGTGTCAATATTAAAATCAATCATGGTCAACCATGCTCAACCTTGTTTATTTTAGGGTTTATAATATTATCTTAGAGTTTGTATACCTTAGATTTATAATATTAATTCAATGGGTTTACAATATTAATCCATTGGGTCTAATATTATTCCCTTGGGTTTTTAGTATCAATCCCTTGGGTTTATTAGTGTCTTAGATTTATAATATTAATTCCTTGGATTTATTAATTTTAGAGTTCATATTTCTAGGGTATAATATTATTGATATGGTTTATAATATTATTCCTAGGGTTTATTATAAATCACTTGGATTTATGATCCATTGGATTTATAATATAAATTATTTGGGATTATGAATATTTTGGGTTTATAATATTAATAATTTGCTTACATTTATAATATTAATCCAAACAATTTATAATATTAATCTCTTAGATTCTTTGGATTTAATATTATTTCATAGAGTTTATAATGCATTGGTTTTATAATATTAATAAATTACTAATAATAGTAATATTTATTATATTATTAATAATATCAATAATTATATCAATAGTAATAATATTAATAATGCCAATATTAATAATAATATAAATAATATTATATTATTAATAATATCAACATTTATTATATTATTGATAATAATATTTAAAATTATTAATTATATCACTATTTATTATATTATTATTGATAATATCAATAATATTATTATAATATAATTATTATTATTATAAATTGCCATTTTCATTGTTATAATTATTATATATTTATTTATACCAATATTAATATTAATATTAAAATCATACTTATTTGATAATTTTACTAGTTATAAAATAATATATTAATCTTAATAATCACACAATCACGTGCAGATTAACTTTCGTCCGAAGCAAATCATACCACTATTTAATGCATCCAAAATTGAACAGTAATCATATGGGCATTGAGACGTAAACGTAAGAGCAAGTAATAGAAAACAAATAATATTACTTGCTTGGTGCATACGCATGCCTTATAAGGAACGTGTTGTCCTTGTCCATCTAAAAACTAGAAAACATGCAATTTTTATATTTATCTTTTAAAAAGAGAATAATTAAATATATTTAAAATTATTAAAAAAATATTTGTTCATTATATTCAAATCTTTTTATTCATTTTTTATTAAATTCAAATCTAACTCCAAAAAGTATCAACCGATAAGAACATATAGTATATGATATCAAATCTTTCTTTATAAATTCAATCTTACTTCATAATAACTCCAAAATCGTATCAACTTATCATTTTAATAAACATATAATTGATTAATCTTTCTTTTTAAATTCAATCTTACTTCATAATAACTCCTAATCGTATCAACTTATCATTTTAATAAACACAAAATTAATTTTTTTATGCTTAGCATCTAAGACCATACACTAAAGTAAAAAGATCTTCAAATTGCAATGATGGGGTCTATCGTGGGGCCATATGATGACGAAGAATGACTCGTGGTGGCGCGGATAGCCATAAAAGACACAGGAGAAGTCAAAAAGAGGAAATTAAATTATTAATTAATCAACACCGCTACTTCACGGAAAGTTTCCATAGCTGGATGGATAAATTATTGAACAACCACCCACTCTGAAGTTTCCACCGTCCATGGCTTGTATTCGGCATGAAAGTGCCATAGAAAACCTGATAAATACCCATCAGAATTAAACAAGAAGTTCTCAGATCGCTAGCCTTTCGATTTCATACTTCGTGGATGGCAATTTGTAGCACAAAACAAGAACCAGAACTCTGTTCAGAAATGAGTGTCTTGGATCAAATCCGGAACCATTTACTCGAAGATTTCGAAGGCAAAGATGAAGAATCGTCCTTCTGTGTGATGACGGGGAATATCCCCTCTTATAACAGAAACTCAAGCCCGGAAGTAGAAAGCTTCATCCAGAGTGCACTGGCATGGGAATCTGTCGACGACAACAGACGGGAAATGGAAGCGGAGACGGAAATGCCGACACCGGCGGATAAGCCCTGCCGTCCCTTGCTCTCCGTTTCCGTTCCCCGACTTGAATCTTTGGGGTGGGAGAAATTCTCCGTCGGCCGGGGATGCAGAAATTCACTCGGTGTTACACCTCCGTCTGTGAGCCCTTGCTTATCCGCCGCCTGGGCAAAGCTGCCGTTAAACGAAAACGATTCGGAGGACATGGTCTTGTACGGGATTCTCAAAGAGGCCGCCAACAAGGGATGGATGCCTGAAACGCCCAAGGAGGAGATGGCGATGGAAACGAAGAAGGAAGCCGAAGTTTTTCCCGTCAAGAAAGAGGCCGGTGTCCGTCAAGAAACGCGAACACAGCAGCCGGTGGCGAAGAAGAAGAACGTTGGTAGGCATTACAGGGGCGTGCGGCAGCGGCCGTGGGGGAAGTTCGCAGCGGAGATACGGGACTCCGCACGGCAGGGGGCTAGAGTTTGGCTCGGCACCTTCAATACCGCGGAGGAGGCGGCTCTCGCCTATGACCGTGCCGCTTACAAGATGCGGGGTTGTAAGGCCTTGCTCAATTTCCCGCTCCAGGTTGCCTCAGGGAACAATAACACATGTTCCACTGTAGAGAAGCCAAAGAGTAATGATGAAATTTTTCTTCAAAATCTCACCACCAGGAAGAGGGAACGCAGTGCCAGTGCCAGTGCTGAAGTCGACTCTGGCAGAGAATGTCGGGTGAAATTGGAAGAAATTACGATGGAGAACGACATGATGTCGAAGGATGTGGTGGATGAGCTTTTATATGGGAGAATGACAACACCGCCACTCACACCGAGTGGAATCGACATGAATTTCTCCAATTTCCTCTCCCCTGGACAACTTATGGTGAACTGAGGTTGTCCAGTCTTTGGTGTATATACACTTTCTCTACCATTACAATTATTTCAATTTTTTAAAATCCCTGATGTTGATGTTGATCTTGATCTCGATTTCCTCCATGGTATGGATTCCATGCTCCACAAAAGGATTTCGTTTCAGTACTCTACTAAAGAAAATAACACAGAAATCCGTGTGAATAAAGATCTGTAATCAATGGCTAGATTTATTGGCCTATTATGATTTTCCAGTATGCAAGCGCCGAAACGAGGAGCGAAGAGGAGATCAATTTCAGAGCCTATTCAGCAAATTGTCCAAGAGGTAGTCAGGAGGAAATGCAAATTTGTAATTGGAGAAGAGTCTGTTCGTTTGCAATCGGATGTATCATTGACCTGGTTTCGGTTTGTTCCGTCAAAGCCAACTCTTATTACAGAACATTTGTGTGTAATTCTTAAAGTCAACCCTTATTTATCTCTGTATTATCCTACCGTCATTTTTTTAAAAGAGAAAAAACATACTTACAAAGAAGTTATATTTACTACGATTTCTCATCTGTTTTCACCATTACGACTATCAGTCACTCGTTAATTGTGCATTTTTCGTTCTCTTTTTACGAATCATGCTTTCTCAAGCAAAACTTATTCTCTGTTATTCTCTGTTCTTTTAAGAGACTCAGAGCTCTACAAAAATATTCTAAAGAAACACACATACACAAACAAAAATATAAAAGCAGCATTAAGATTCTAAAGAAATATACATAAATAAACAAAAACATAAAAGCAGCATTAGGACAGTTAACCAAATCTGTCCATATTTTAATGGTCCCTGAATGTTGAAAGGAGCCATTTCCAAAAACACAAAACTTGATGCCCAGATCTAAGTTGCATTCATCTTTTGACAGACCATCTGCCATTTGATTTTGTTCTCTGAAGATATGAAAGAAGGATATCCTCTTGAAAGTCCTTATCAGTATTCTAATCCTCTTCATCCAGTTTGTCAGAATTGAAGACTCAAAAACCAATTTCATATTCAATCTATTTAATAATCACTTTAAAATCTCCAAAAACCAATTTCATATTCAACCCATTTAATAATTACTTTAGAGTCTCCAAAAACATCAATCTCTTCAATAATGAGACTTAATACAAAATATAGCTCCGATATGCAGTTAGATCTCATCCAATGCCATTGTACCAACTAATATTAGATCCCATCCCATGCCATTGTACCAGCTAAAATGAATGGAAGAACTCAACAAGCTTTAAAGCTATAAACTCCCCCACTAACACATGCCTTAAAAAATGAAGCCCCATAAAGAAAAACCTACAGTATATTTAGCCCAAACTTCCTTCATCTAATAGCATCATCTAAATACCTTCTCCTTTGTACGACCTATCCTTGAAAGTATGTGGATACCTTCAGGAAAGTTTCCCTCACATTTGGCTTAGCTTAATTGAAAATCCATGCATTTTTAGATCTCTATATGCCCCACATGACATAGAAAGACAGTTGAAAATAATTAATATTATTTGTATATTAATGGAGAAATGGTTACATTGTTGTAACGTAGCTCCTTAAGTTAGGATTAGTTCCTAGAATATAAGAGTTTGTTTACAACTCACTAATTCTTTGTGATGTACTTATAGTTGTATCATTCCATTAATGAATGTAGAGTGTACTCTCTGTTTGAGTGCAGTCTCCAGGTGCAGTACTCACCTGTGAGCTGCAACTTCTATGCAGTTCAGTTTTTATCTTGGTATCAGAGCTCCGATCGGGTGAGCCTGATTTGTTTATTAAGAGTCTTAGTGGCTACAAAGCCTTCATGGCTACGGTGCACACAGGAGCTTTGTGCTCACAGAAGCTTCGTGCTCACAGGAGTAGGTGGACTACAGCAACACTTGACTCACAGGTCTCGGATGATTGATTAATCTCTGAGCAGAAGAGGGTTGGCGCACTTTTTCCGCTGACAGTCGTGCTGAAACGCTCAATTGGCGTGACTGTTAGGTCCATAGCCGTGCCATCGCACCGGAACACGCGATTGGCGCGTCTGTTCAAGCCATAACCACGCCAATTTGGAAGCTCGCGTAAATTTTGTTTGGGCGCAGATTTTTTGCCTCGGAAAAGCGCCAATCTCTCTTTAGCGGTTGTGCACATGAGATTTGCTCGATGGTGGTAGATTGGAGTTGCAGATTTGCCCGGTGGTGGTAGATCGGAGTTGTAGATTTGCCCGGTGGTGGTATATCGGAGTTGCAGATTTGTCCGATGGTGGTAGATCGGAGTTACTGATTTGCCCGGTGGTGGTAGATCAGAGTTGCAGATTTTCCCGGTGGTGGTAGATCAGAGTCGCAAACACATTTTCTGGAGGTTCTGCACATGCGATTCGCCCGATGGTGGTGGATCTGAGTTACAGTCACAAGATCAAACCAGGTTGGTGGCAGATTTGTGATCAGGATCTGGTATGTACTGAATTTATGTTAGTTTAGCTTGTAATTATTCAGTTGATTAGTGTTATTCATCGGAGGATCTGAAAGCTTATCAGGTTAGTATGAATAATAGCATAGAATTGTATCTCAACGAGTCTGGCAAACTCGATGGGTCTAAATTTACCAATTGGAAGTTCAAGCTACAGACATTGCTTGAGGGGGAAAACACGTGGTCGATTGTCATAGGTGATGAGCAGAGAACGAATTCAATAACAGGAACAACTACACAGGAACAAGACTGGGATAAAAGGGAGAACAAAGAAAAAGTCATACTGAAGATGTCCGTCAAGGACAATATTATCCCACATATTAGAGAAGGCAAATCGTCCATTGAGATTTGGACGACGATCAAGAATTTATACTAGACACAAAATACAAATTTCATCTTGTCACTTAAAGGCAAGTTGTTTGCAATGAGGATGGAGGAAAATGAATCTGCTGTAGGATTCATTGCAAGGGTTAAAGAACTGAAGGACAGATTGGCAGACATCGGAGAGAAGGTGTCTGATTCCGATCTAGTCACAATTACATTGAATGGAATGAAAGATGAATATCAAATGTTCATCACAGGATTGGCAACGAGGGATAAAGCCCCTGCATTTGAAGAATTGACAGGAATTTTGCTACAAGAAGAAGAGCGGCGACATAATTTAAAACCACAGAGTGATGATCTTGCTCTAATGGTGAAGAGGTGACAGTTTAGAGGGAAGCAGCCACACCATCAACAACAATAGCAACAACAGAGAGGATGAAGCACGTTTCAAAAGAGATCATTTAGAGGTATGTATGCAAACAATTTTTCAAACAAGAAATGTTTTTACTGTGGGAAAATTGGTCACTAAATTAGGCACTGTTATAAGAGGCAGACAGAAGAAGCAAGGAATAAGTAGAGTAAGCACAAATGATACTTTGTTGATGAAGATGAAGACTATAGTCATGAAATTCGACTATTTACAACTGATTGTGCTCTTTCAACTTCTAAGGAAGATGAGGATGACATATGGTATGTCGATTCTGGTGCATCCTCACACATGATAGGTAAGAAAGAATGGTTTGAATTTCTTGAATAAACTTCATGTGGATCTAAAATTTATTTAGGAGATGACAGAGGATATGAGATCAAAGGGTACGGTGATAATCCAGTAAAGTTACCTAGCGGTGACATTAGGCATCTTAAGAATGTATTGTATGTGCCCGAGATTAGGAAAAATTTGATCTCTGTATCTATGATAACTGATCAACATATGTTAGTTGAATTCTTCAAGACCCGTTGTGTCATAAAGGATAACAAGATGGAAACAGTTGCATCAGGAGTGCGTGTGGGGAGCCGGTACAGACTAGATGTGGAAAGCATGCCACAGCAAGCCATGGTTGCAACTGGATTGACAGCTGAAAACCTCTGGCACCAGAGATTCGGTCACCTTAATTTGCAAGACCTCATGTTACTTCAGAGAAAAGGTATGGTCGATGGACTCCTTGTTTTTCACAGTGTTCAATTAGATTGTGATGGATGTGCATTAGGGAAAATGCATAGAGAAGAATTTCCTCTACATATTAATAGAAAGGAAAGAGATATTCTAGAGTTGGTGCATACAAACATATGCGGACCTATGCAGACTAGGTCGCTAGGCGGTGCATATTATTTTCTTCTGTTTACTGATGATTGCACTAGATTCTCTTGGATATATTTTTTGAGTAAAAAGAGTCAGACCTTTCAGTGTTTTAAAGAATTTAACACTATGGTAGAGAAGCAGACAGGAAAATGCATAAAATTTCTCCGCTCAGATCAAGGGGGAGAATACAGGTTGGGAGAGTTCATGAATTTTTGCAGATATCATGTGATTGTTCAACAGTTTACAGTGCCTCATACACCACAGCAAAATGGAGTGGTAGAACGAAAAAACATAACTCTTATGGAGTGCGCAAGGAGTATGCTTCAAGTTAAGGGCCTATCAAATGGTTTTTGGGCAGAAGCCATCAACACTATTGTTTATTTAAAGAATAGGAGTCCTACTAAATGTATTGGATTCAAAACATCTTTTGAAGCATTATATGGATTCAAACCAGTAATGAGTCATTTGAGAGTATTTGGGTCAAAATCTTTTGCTCATATACCCAAGGTGGATAGAAAGAAGTTAGATCCTAAAGCCATGAAATGTATCTTTATAGGATATGGCACTGAGGTTAAAGCATACAAGTTATTTAATCCCATGACTCATAAAATATTTGCAACTAGAGATGTGGTATTTCATGAACAGGTTGAGGAAGGAAAAGATGACAGTAATAATGAATGGCACGTTCCATTATTAATGGAGGAAAACAGCGAGGATAATCAGGAGCAGGAGCATAAAGAAGAAGAAGAAACAGGTGATGTAGTCAATAAGGCAACCCCGTATAAGTCTGAAGCAGTCAGATTTGAGGTAAGTCCCCTACCAAGGAGATCAGGGAGGCAGACTCAATTACCAGCCAGATTGAAAGATTATTCTTTAATGACAAGTATTCTAAACATTGTAGTACCCAAAAATTATAAAGAAGCAAGTCAATCTGATGCATGGAGGGTTGCAATGAATGAAGAAATTGAATCAATTACTAGAAACCATACTTGGGATTTAGTTGAACTGCCTGAAGGAAAAACACCCATAGGTTGTAAGTGGTTGTATAAACCTAAAGTGAATGCAGATGGGATTATAGAAAAGCTTAAAGATAGACTGGTAGCAAAGGGTTATTCACAACATGAGGGAATAGATTTTGATGAAACCTTTGCTCCTATAGCGAAATTAAATACCATTAGAATGCTAATCTCTTCAGCTACAAAATATAAGTGGAAGCTACACCAGTTAGATGTTAAGTCTGCATTTCTAAATAACGATTTGAAAGAAGAGATTTATTTAGTTCAGCCTGAAGAGTTTGTTAAAAAGGGGCAGGAACATCTTGTTTGTAGATTGAAAAAGGCATTATATGGTTTAAAACAAGCACCCAGGTCGTGGTATGAGAAGATCGATTAAGTCTTCGTACAACATGGTTTTCATAGGAGCATGAATGATCCAAATCTGTATACCAAGTTTAATAAACAGAGGCAAATTATTTTGATTTCTTTGTATGTAGATGATATGAATATAACAGGTAATGCAGATACTCTGATCAAAGAAATCAAACGGCAGATGTCGCAAGTATTTGAAATGAAAGATCTTAGAAATCTCCATTATTGTTTGGGTCTGGAAGTATGGAGAGATTCTGGACAAAATTTTCTTACTCAAGGGAAGTATGCCAAAAGTCTGCTAAAAAGATTCAGGATGGAGCAGTGTTTATCAGCAGCAACACCATTGCAGTAGACTCTGAAGTTGTGCAGCGACGATGGCACTAAGGAGGTGGATGCCACTAAGTATAGACAACTAGTTGGTAGTCTGATATATCTTACTACAACTAGACTAAATTTGGCATACTCTGTTAGTGTGTTGAGCCAGTTCATGTCTAAACCTCTCGAAAGTCATCGGGTTGCAGCAAAGAGTGTGTTGAGGTACCTTTGTGGTACTAGTGATTATGGTATTTTATACACTGACACATCTGATGTTACTTTAGCAGGTTTTTCAGATTCCGATTGGGCAGGTAACCTAGATGATCGAAGATCCATCACAGGTTATGCGTTCAACGTTGGATTCGGGGTCATAGTATGGAGCAGCAAAAATCAAAGTACTGTAGATTTATCTTCAGCTGAGTACCAAGCATTGTGTGCAGCCACATGTGAAGCTATCTGGTTGAGAAGACTTCTCAATGATGTAGGAGAAGAACAAAAAGAAGCAACTACCATTAAAAGTGTCAACCAGAGCACTATCAAGCTAGCATACAATCCAGTATTTCACAAAAACACCAAACACATCGATACTCAGTTCCATTTTGTTCGAGAAAAACTTCAGTCAAAGGAAATATTTGATGAATATTATAAATCTTGTGACAACATGGCAGATATTTTTACTAGGCCTCTTGGGAAAATAAAGTTTGAATTGTTTAGAGGGATGTTAGGAATTCAGGGTAATCCTTTCTCCATTAAGGGGGAGAGTTGGAAATAATTCATATTATTTGTATATTAATGGAGAAATGGTTACATTGTTGTAACATAGCTCCTTAAGTTAGGATTAGTTCCTAGAATATAGGAGTTTGTTTACAACTCCCTGATTCTTTGTGATGTACTTATAGTTGTATCATTCCATTAATGAATGTAGAGTGTACTCTTCATTTGAGTGCAGTCTCTAGGTGCAGTACTCACCTGTGAGCTGCAACTTCTATTCAGTTCAGTTTTTATCTAGGACAAAGCTCTATATTATTTAAACTCCATGAGACAAAGCTCTATATTCTTTAAACTCCATGAATCAATGTGATAGACAGTGCCCAATGGAAGACCGGTCCCAATTCTCTCTAAATTAAGCGTTTGAATGACCCCAATCCAAATAGAGACCGCATACACGAGAGAAAGAGGCGAGCCACATCTTCAGTGCTAAAATGTGCTGTCACAGAATAGACTGCATCTTCCTGGACCTTGAAAGCCTCTTTTAAGCATGTATTCTCATGTAAACATTTTTTTATGAACAACCATCCAAGGGGAACACTTAAAATTTTGAGGGATTTCCTATTTTCAAGATTTTTGGAACCATAAGGATTTAGGATCCAAGCTTTCACCTTGTGTGATAATTGAGTAGACTCCGGTTGTCCTGGTGGTCCGCAAATATCTGAATCTTTTTTCAAATTGAGAATGACCAGTGACCATTTTTTATAGAGCATTTATCCCATGACATAACATTTTTCAACAAGAAAAAATTGCTTGCTAATATTCATCTATAAAAAAATTCTTTGTTCCACAAACAAGGTCTCATACACCAATTAGATAATAATAATTTTATATCAACATTTGATATATAATTTATTTTTCAATTAATTTAAGTAATTTTTAATATAAAATTTTAAGATTTAAATAATTTTTGGTTGTTATTATTGATTTTTGTTCAGAACTAAATTTTTATATTAATAAATATTTTAATATTAAATACTGTTATTTTAAATATGAATTATTTAACAATTTTATTAATCAATTAAACTTCGTAATAAAAGAATACAATTTCAAACCTTTATAATCTTATCCTAGAGATTGGAGATCATGGGAAAAAAGCCCCTCGAAGCCGATTTCAATCTACATGCAGAGCAATCACGTGGTGGAGTGAATTCATTGACGTGCTTTTTGACCGTTTCAATGTTATGCATTTTCAAATCAATCAATTACTTTTACACAGGAATTGAATATAAAATGGATTATAAATTTCAAGTGGAATTAATATGCTGATTTTTTTTTAAATATTTTTTTTGAATTAGTGATAATCATGTTTATGGAATGTGTATTAGGCAGATTTATCTGAAAGTATCACTTTTTACCAGTTTAACTATGGAGCTTGACTTAAATTTATTAAGTTCAAGACATTTGAAATACATTTTATAGTTATCTATATCAACAAATACATATCCTTAATTTTTGTAATCATTATCATTTTAGCTATATTAAGGAATACAAATCTTCAATTTTTCCTCTTTCTATAATTTTAAAATTCACATAATTTCTAGATTTGTGCATGTCATCCTTGCAGAGGGTCATGCTAATATTCTTTGTATCATTCCAATTTTATTGGTTGTCTCCGAAAAGACCATATCTTCAATTCTTGCAAGCATTATCATGGACAAGGAGTCAACAAAATGTCAAATTCTCAACTATACCATTAGTGAATCATATCTTTTCAATATAAAGTATCATATATTTTGAATAGAAGGTGATATATAGAAAGGGTCTAAAATGGAAGAGCATAAATGTGATAATAATGAGTGAATATAAACTTTAGTTGTTATTATTATTATTATTATGTTATAATTTTTTTTTTTTTTTTTATAATGTTGGAGTTTTCATTTAATCAATTTGTATATTTTATAGAAATTTTCTATATAATAACACTTTATGAGATATTTAAAATTGTCTCTAATTTCATTAGATATTGATAATAATCTTTCAAAATCTCTTTATTGAAACCTTCTCCCAAAACATTTTTCTAATAAAAATAATCTATTTGGATTTTTAATAAGTATTTCTCTCCCACAAATAATATATCAATTCTATTTTGACAATTTAAAAACCTCTTTTATGAATGAATGTAAGAAATTGGCCAACGAGGTGAAGTTCTCATGATGCATCAAGAGAATCAAATCCCTAGAGGTGCAAAAATTTCCTCAAATTTTTCTCTCTCAACCCAAGATGAAAATCTTGAGTTAAGATGGGTCTACTCTGGTTGTTAGTATACGATGTGTCAATTCCATGTTGAGTTTGCAAGCATTTACACATCTTCTTCATTCTAGGCAACATGCCATTGAAATGTTTTAACCAACATGAGGCCATAGGAATCAAATCCATCAAGAGCAAACTTTTTCTTAAATTTTGATCACTCTTGGCTCATTATAGCTTTGGGATTTACTATGGTTTATATGCTACTTAATGTGCCACCTGTAAACTTCAAGTTGAACACAAATGAAAATACATATCTCCTTGATATTGAACAACACACCATTGAAATGTTTTAACTAAAAAAACGTTAATTTCAATGGCATATAGATAGATAGATATTGAAATATTTTATTTATGATACACAACCACTTTTTTTTGTTATTAATATTTTTTTAAATGCAAGTGTCAACTTTATATCAAGAATCAAATGCATTATACATCTCATATTGGGAAGTAGGAAAGACATATCCATAGAAGATTTTTTTTTTTTAAATTTTAATTACTTTATATATATATATATATTAGGTTAATATGTCAAGCAGGTTTATTGTGGGTCGTTAGCACTCATGATTGATATCCTCCTCACCTAAGTTATAGAGCGTTGTTATTGATTTTGTTGTGGAAATAATTTATTTATGGTTGATATCAAATTAATTATTTTGTTATTAACTTTTCTAAACACCATATATCAACTTCCCCTCCCATTACACTGTCACCACCTATCTACATGATCAGTTGTCACATGGAAATTCAAATCATCTAGATAAAAGGGATGACATGAAGGGAATTAATTCTCAACATCTCACAAAGATATATATCAACTTCATGCCCCTCCCATCGCATCACCCTCACTTGTCTTCATAATAAACTACAACATGGGAGTTCACAATCATCTAGATAAAAGGGATGATATGAACAACATTAATACCCATAATATCACAAAGAGGAGGAATTCAATGATGGTTATGGAAACAAACAATTTTAATTATGGCCCTGCTCAGGT
Source organism: Pinus albicaulis (assembly GCA_034641835.2). Taxonomy (NCBI): domain Eukaryota; kingdom Viridiplantae; phylum Streptophyta; class Pinopsida; order Pinales; family Pinaceae; genus Pinus; species Pinus albicaulis. The sequence goes on from JAXQQM020092490.1 coordinate 31,421, forward strand.
ACCTGACCTCATGATGATGGGGAAGGTCATGGCTCATCGATGAGTCGATAGAAAAAATAAGACCTATTTTCCTCTAATGATATTATGGGTAAGTTTTCATTTAAACACCTAGTCTCTATGTTTCCTTCAACAATTAAGTATATGTAAACCATCCTCTCTAAGTTCTTCTCTCAAAGCCTTTCCTGGAAGTCACTGATTTCAACATGTTTTCACCTTTTCTTTGTTTCAACCTTTAGACCTCTAACCTCATATGTGGGTTGGTAATCACAGGCCATTATATTCCATCTTCTAGGTTGGCAAACATTGTTTCATTAGTCACTTACACACGCTCTCTTCCCTTTCTACCATGTCCCATTCCCGCAATCCATCATTTCAACAAACACCATGCCTCGTCTTGGTTCTTCTTACAACCACTACAAAAGTGAAGGCTAAGTATTCTCCTTATGCAAAAAAGGGAAAATGTAGAAGCACTAGTAAAAAATGATGAAATTAATGACCAAGTGACTAAAAAAGTTAGTCACCGCAATTATTTCAAGTGAATTAATACTAAATATGAGCAATTTTAAGTGGTCGAACTACTAATTTAGTCTAGGAATAAAATATATGACTAGATAATAAGGGACTACACTAAAAGACACTAACTTAAATGACTAATTTAGTCTAGGGATAAAATATATGACTAGAGAATAAGTGACTAAACTTAAAGTGACTAACTTAAATGACTGATTTAGTCTAGCATTAAAATATATGACTAGATAATAAGTGACAACATTAATAATGATTAATGTAAATGACTATTATAGTCCAAGAATAAAAATATGACCAAATAACAAGTACAACAAATATATGAATTAGTCATTTATGTCAGTATTTTTTAATTATGTCACTCCATAAATAGAAAATTTCAATTTTGATACCAAAGTGTTACATTTCACTACATGAGTCTCTGAATCCATCTGCAGTGTTAAAATTCTCTCAACTGTGTCCACTCTTTCCATCAGGCTATTTATAAGTGCATGATAGTTCTCCAAGCAACATTGTTGGATACCCTGCCCCTCATTTACCTCAGGGAGATCAGACCCACGTAGATTCCCCTTGCCACCACAGGCTCCTCCACCCCAACGACTCTGCTTTTGAACCCTCGAACCCCCACCCCTGCTAGCCCCCCTCTTACATCCTCCATGGCCCCATGCGCACCCACACTAGTGAGTCGCACATGCCTTGCAATCTTGTGACCTCGACATGGAGCCGCCATGATTATTGTCGAGTCCACCACCCTCACAGGGCCATGGACAACAGGGGAGGGAGAATGCCCACACCACACCGTGGGCTTCATAATTTTCCAAGGTCGAGGAGCCCTACCTTGTGGAAAGTCTAGAGACCAGACCCCCACTAGAGAAAAAAACCACCACCAGAAAAGGAGCCAAATGTCATTGCTCACTACCGCAGGGAAGCACAAATCCACCTCCCACTACCAGATAAAGACACCATCACTAGGAAAACCAAATACCGCCACCCACCAAACCAACACAGGAAATTGAACAAAAAATGACGAGAAAGTAGCTAATTCTTGAGCATAACTTCCCCCAGGGAAGCGACCAGCCTCCAGATTCTCCGCACAGAGACCACACACCAATCCACCAAAAAACGTCGCACCCATGCCGAAGGGCACGAAGTTGGGAAAATAAACTATTTTTTTCCCACCACCCTCGAGGTTTCCTAGACTGCAGATTCCAACTTCCTCTTTTAGCATGAAAAAAAAAGCTCACCGAAAGCCAAGAAAAATGGAAACCGGTGAGCTCATTTCCCTTCAACTTCCTATCCTTGACCCAGACGCAAACAATGGCTAATAAATTGAGAAACAGGGACTGGTTGAACATTTCGCGCAAAAAATTCCCACGACAAGCCCACACAAGCCACTCCCTATGTAAACCTTCTTGCGAGGTTTATGCTTCCTCCTTGGAGGCCACCGCCAGGACCAGTACCAAACCAAAGCGAGGAGTTGAATGTCAGGCTCCCTCATCTTCCCTCGCCCTAACCTTTCACCACCCCTGAACTCCAATGAACAATTACTTTTCACACAAATTTCCAACGTGAAAACATTACCTCTCTCGTTGCATGTGTTATGGTGAAGGATGGTGAAGGGTTTGGGAGGACTCTTCCTCACCCTCGCTCCACTTGTATTTATTCATGCGAGACGCCTTCCATGTGTTGCTCAGACCTCACTCCCATTAGGGAGTGTATGGAACTTTGTTAATTTAGATATGAACCTTAATTAATTTTGTAATGGTGTATTAACTTTTATTAATTGTTTGATATGAACCTTGGTTTTTTAATATTAACCACACAAAGAAATTCCTAGCCCATTAATTCAAAAAATGATAGATAGAATTCGACAGACCAACCATCTAGGCTCGGGCTCTTATCCTTTTTGAACCATTTAAGGACCACTTCTAATTCAGCCATGGAGACAGGAAAATTTAATTCCTCTGTTGTTTCATCATCCACAAACTTGGGGAAGAGTCCAACAACATTGATCATTTTAACCAAAGAGGCTTCATGAGGTGCTCTATAGAGACGACTGAAATGGAAGATACCTAAAGAGGTCATTTGATTAAAAGATGAGACTGGTTTCCCTTCCTCATTGTCTAGAGACCAAATAGTGTTGATGGTCTTGCATCCCAAAAAATTATTGATAAAATTTAGTATTGTCATTCCCCCGCAAGTAACCACAGCTTGGCTCTTGAGCTTCCAAGTCGATTCCTTGGCCCTTAAGAATCCAAAGTATATCTCGCTTCAATTTGATGACCCAACTTTGAATGTAGCAATTGAGAAACCACCATTATTAGGGTCGTCAAGTCGGGCAAACTCCTCTTCAACATGTTTTAAATCATTGTAATCATTTATTCGTTTTGCCTTTACCCATTCAATCGATTTATTTTTTATGTAAAGAAGCTTGCTGTCAAAGGAGGAGGTGATAGACTGATCAAGTGAAATTGGCACATTCCTCCAAGCATCATTGACTAATTTAATATAAGATTCATCCTGGAGCCAGGTCGAGTTGAATTTGAATGGGGCAAGAGGCTTTGGGGAAATATCGAATAGTTCAAGATAAATCAGGGAGTGATTAGCAATACCCCTAGATCCAAATCATTACATGTATACAACCAATCTATTAAGCAATCCTTCCTTGATGTGAAAACGATCCAACCTCTTGGCAAGAATTACTTCACTAGTTCTCCTATTGTGCCAGGTAGGATGTAAACACAAACAAAAATATAAAAGTAGCATTAATATTCTAAAGAAACATACATACACAAACAAAAACATGAAAGCAACATTAGGACAGTTAACCAAATCTGTCCTTCATATTTTAATGATCCCTGAATGTTGAAAGGAGCCATTTCCAAAAACACAAAACTTGATGCCTAGATCTATGCTGCATTCATCTTTTGACAGACCATCTACCACTTGATTTTGTTCTTTGAAGATATGAGAGAAGGATATCCTCGTGAAAGTCCTTATCAGCATTATATTCCTCTTCATCTAGTTTGTTAGGGCTGAAGACTCAAAAACCTATCTCATATTCAACCCATTCAATAATCACTTTGGAGACTGAATCACTTTGGAGTCTCCAAAGACATTAATCTCGCCAATAGTGAGACATTCAATACAAAATAAAACCCCCATATTGCTAATAGCTCCGGTTTGTTGTTAGATCCCATCCCATGCCATTGTACCAGCTAAAATGGAAAAAGTCTCCAAGCTTCATAGCTATAAACACCCCACTGCTACATGCCTTAAAAGATTAAGCCTGTAAAAAAAAACCTACAAGATATTTAGCCCAAACTTCCTTAATCTAACAACATCATCTAGATAACTTCGCCTTTGTAAGAATGATCTCCTAAACGTATGCAGAGACCTGGAAATTTCCCCTCACATCTGGTGTAGCCTAATTGAAAATCCACGCATTCTTAGATCTCCATATGACCCACATGACATAGAAAGACAAAGCTCTATATTCTTTAAACTCTATGAACCACTGTGATAGACAGTCCCCCAATGGAGGACCGGTCCCAATTTGCCCTAATTAAGCGTTTGAATGACCCCAATCCAAACAGAGACCGCATACATGAGAGCAAGAGGCGAGCCACATCTTCATTGCTGTTACCGAATAGATTGCATCTTCCTAGACCTTGAAATCCTCTTTTAAGCAAATTTTCTCATGTTAACATTGTGTTATGAACAACCATCCAAGGGAAACACTTAAAATTTTGAGGGATTTCCTATTTTCAATATTTTTGGAACCATAAGGATGTAGGATCCAAGCTTCCTCACTGTGTGATATTTGAGTAGACTTCGGTTGTCTTGGTGGTCCGCGAATATCTGAATCTTTTGTCAAATTGAGAATGACCAGTAACTGAAATTTTATAGAGCATCCATCCAATGACATAAAATCCTCCTCCGATAGAAAAAAATCCTGCTAACATTGATCTATATTTTACCGTTACACATTTGAAAATAACTATGGATTTATCGAATCCATAGCTATTTTCAAAGTTCTAAACAATTGATTTTTGTTAGTTTCTATTTTAGCATTACAGATTGAACATATGATATAATTATTTGTAGAATTATTCCAGAAATATATTTACAATTTGAGTGGGCTTAATGGTTAAAAGCGTGTGTTTCCTTTCCTCTTAAAAAGTTATAAGTTCAAAATCAAAGAAATAGAGTATGTATATTTTAATACACTTAGTAGTCAATGGAAATGAGTCCCTTGTCCCATAAACAAAAGATCTCATACACCAATTTAGTGTCTCAAAATTCAATAATAATAATAATAATAATAATTTCATATCAAAATAAAATCTTAAAATCTTATTTATTTAGTATCCAATTTTATTCACTTTAGATGGTGTCTATTGTGTAAAAACATTATTTTTTAAATTGATTCATTTAATTTTTAACATAAAATTTTAAAATTTAAATAATCGTTTGGTTTGGTTGTTATTATTTATTTGTTTCGGAATTAAATTTTTATATTAATAAATATAATAATATTTAGTACGTTATTTTAAATATAAATTATTTAACAATTTTATTAATCAATTAAACTTCGTAAATATTTTATAAAAGAATACGATTTCAAACCTTTATAATCTTCATGGGAAAAAAGCCCCTCGAAGCCGATTTCAATCTACACGCAGAGCAATCACGTGATGGAGTGAATTCGTTGACGTGCTTTTTGACGGTTTCAATGCTATGCATTTTCAAATAAACCAATTACTTTTAAATAGGAATTGAATATAAAATGGATTATAAATTTCAAGCGGAATTAATATGCTGGGTTTTTTTTAAATATTTTGTTTGAATTAGTGATAATCATGTTATGGAATGTGTATTAGGCAGATTTATCTGAAGGTATCAGATTAAAAAACAGTTTAAGCTCTAAGTTTAACTATAAAGCTATATTTATTAAGTTCCAGAAATTTGAAATACATTCTATAGTTATCTATATCAACAAATACATATCCTTAATTCTTGTAATTATTATCACCTTTTCTATATCAAGGAATACATATCTTCAATTCTTCTTCTTTTTATAATTTTAAAATTCGCATTTTGCAAGGATGACTTGTACAGGGCCATGCTAATATTCTTTGTATTATTCCAATTTTATCGGTTGTCTCGGAAGAGACCATATCCTCAATTCTTGCAAGCATTATCATGGACGATGAGGAAACAAAATGTCAAATTCTCAACTATACCATTCATGATTCATACATTTTGAATAGAAAGTACCATACATTTTCAACGGAAACTGATAGAGAGAAGGGGTTTAAAATGGAAGAGCATAATATGTGATAATAATGAGTAAATATAAATTGTTGTTGTTGTTGTTTTGGAATTTTTATTTAATCAATTTGTATATTTTATAGCTCTATATAATTACGCCGTAAGGCGTATTTATTTGAAAACAACTTTGCTGGGTGTCGTCGTGTCATATTCTGAGCCCTTTGATGTTTTGTTAGACGACTGAATCGTCATCAGCCATGGATTTGATTTGGAGCAGTTGCCAAGCAGTTGTGACTTTCCGTAGTTATCATCCCCGCTCCTGACAGTGTCGAGGAGGATGGCTCTGGCTTGGCTTGCAGCATTTACCCGGTAATCTAAATGCATTGGAGTGGAGTGTAAGCAGAGCAGATAAGTTTTCCCAATGATTTGATTCGAGCAGAATGGATTATAGGCAGAGCACGGCAAATTAAACCCTTGAATGGACGTTTGCAGGTTGAATGTTCATGGGCTTAATGTTGCCAGAACTTGGGCCTTCAACGACGGCCAGTACAAGATACTGTAGACTTCTCCTGGTGTATATGATGAACAAGTCTTTCAGGTCTGTGCATGGGCCCTTGCAATACGTCAATCGTTAAAGCCCTCCACCATTTTTTTGGTTTTTGGGTGTCTCAATGTGCTGTCATTGCTTGTCTTTCTGAATCTTGTGGTTGTTTTGATTTCTCTGTTTTGTGATGAAGGCCTTGGAATTTGTGGTCTCTGAAGCCAAGAAGCATGGTCTCAGACTAATACTAAGCCTTTCGAACAATTATGTTAACTTTGGAGGAAAGGCCCAATATGTACAATGGGCTCGAAATGCTGGACAGAATCTCAACTCTGAGGATGATTTCTTCACCAATCCCACAGTTAAAGGTTACTATAAGAACCATGTTAAGGTAACACTGTGTATAAATCTCTGTCTCTGTCTCATTATTATGTAAAGAGACTAATTTGTATATAACAGATACACGAAAAACTAATCACAATTGTCTCCATCATTGTTTTTTCCAACAGACTGTATTGACTAGAATGAACAGCATTACTAGAGTGGCCTACAAGGATGACCCTACAATCTTTGCCTGTGAGCTCATGAACGAACCTCGCTGTGAAAGTGATCCTTCGGGGAGGACCATCCAAGTCAGATAGCAGGTTTTGTCTTTAAATAGAAATTGGAAAATAGAAAACACTTGTAATCCGAGATTCAATCCAGAATTGGGTCTTTTAAGATTTCATTTCTATGGTTGAACATCACCGTTAGTAGCTCTTCTAGATTTGTAGTTTGGTGGGTTCTGTCAATAATTACCCTTCTTAATAAATAATTATTTTGAGAATGTTTGTGTAACTGTTATGAGTAAAAATGTTAGATCTTTGGCTGTGATGAGCAAACATGGATGGATAGAGGAGATGGCTAGCCATGTCAAATCCATTGATGGAAACCACCTTCTAGAAGCTAGGTTGGAAGGGTTTTATGGAGAGTCCAAGAAAGAGATCAATCCAGGCTTCTCTGTGGGGACAGATTTCATCACCAATAACCAAATCTCACGGCTTGATTTTGCAACTATTCATTCCTATCCTGACATTTGGTAAATCTCTATCTTTTTCCTCATATATATGCACTCAATTGGATGATGTAGAGTTTGCACTAATTTATTGAACTGTGATTTCAACTTTAAAGGCTTGCTGGATCAGATGAGAAGACCCAGTTTTCATTTGTGCAGAGTTGGATAGAGAACCATCTAGAAGATGGAAGCAGAATATTGAAGAAACCAGTTCTGTTTGTAGAGTTTGGGAAATCCTCTAAAGACCCAGGATTCGGCATCGCCCAGAGAGACAGTTTATTTGATATGGTTTATAAACAAATATATGCTTCTGCTAGCAGGGGACGAGCAGGTGGAGGAGCCATGTTTTGGCAGCTAATGGCAGAGGGAATGAGCTCATATGGAGATGGATATGAGGTTGTTTTGTCTGAGAGTCCATCCACAACATCTCTCTTTTCTGCTCAGTCTCATAACTCTGAGGATGATTTCTTCACCAATCCCACAGTTAAAGGTTACTATAAGAACCATGTTAAGGTAACACTGTGTATAAATGTCTGTCTCTGTCTCATTATTATGTAAAGAGACTAATTTGTATATAATAGATACACGAAAAACTAATCACATTTGTCTCCATCATTGTTTTTTCCTGCAGACTGTATTGACTAGAATGAACAGCATTACTGGAGTGGCCTACAAGGATGACCCTACAATCTTTGCCTGGGAGCTCATGAACGAACCTCGCTGTGAAAGTGATCCTTCGGGGAGGACCATCCAGGTCAGATAGCAGGTTTTGTCTTTAAATAGAAACTGGAAAATAGAAAACACTTGTAATCCGAGATTCAATCCAGAATTGGGTCTTTGAAGATTTCATTTCTATGGTTGAACATCATGATTAGTAGCTCTTCTGAATTAAGTGGTTGGTGGGATTACATCAATAATTACCCTTCTTAATAAATAATTATTTTGAGAATGTTTGTATATTTATTGAGTAAAAAAGTTAGATCTTTGTTGTGATGAGCAAGCGAGGGGATGGATAGAGGAGATAGCTAGCCATGTCAAATCCATTGATGGAAACCACCTTCTAGAAGGTTTGGGTTGGAAGGTTTTGTGGAGAGTCCAAGAAAGAGATCAATCTAGGCTTCTCCAATAGGAATGATTTCATCACCAATAGCAAATCTCGGGGGCTTGATTTTGCAACTATTCATTCCTATCCTGACATTTGGTAAATCTCTATCTTTTTCTCATATATATGCACTCAATTGGATGATTTGGGGATTTGAACTAATTTATTATTTGTAATTTCAACTTTAAAAGGCTTATGGTTAGAGATGAGAAGACCTTTCATTTGTGCAGAGTTGGATAGAGAACCATCTAGAAGATGGAAGCAGAATATTGAAGAAACCAGTTTTGTTTGTAGAGTTTGGGAAATCCTCTAAAGACCCAGGATTCGGCATCGGCCAGAGAGACAATTTATTTGATATGGTTTATAAACAAATATATGCTTCTCCTAGCAGGGGACGAGCAGGTGGAGGAGCCATGTTTTGGCAGCTGATGGCAGAGGGAATGAGCTCATATGGAGATGGGTATGAGGTTGTTTTGTCTGAGAGTCCATCCACAACATCTCTCATTTCTGCTCAGTCTCATAACTCTGAGGATAATTTCTTCACCAATCCCACAGTTAAAGGTTACTATAAGAACCATGTTAAGGTAACACTGTGTATAAATGTCTGTCTCTGTCTCATTATTATGTAAGAAGACTAATTTGTATATAACAGATACACGAAAAACTAATCACATTTGTCTCCATCATTGTTTTTTCCTGCAGACTGTATTGACTAGAATGAACAGCATTACTGGAGCGGCCTACAAGGATGACCCTACAATCTTTTCCTGGGAGCTCATGAACGAACCTCGCTGTGAAAGTGATCCTTCGGGGAGGACCATCGAGGTCAGATAGCAGGTTTTGTCTTTAAATAGAAACTAGAAAATAGAAAACACTTGTAATCCGAGATTCAATCCAGAATTGGGTCTTTTAAGATTTCATTTCTATGGTTGAACATCACCGTTAGTAGCTCTTCTAGATTCGTAGTTTGGTGGGTTCTGTCAATAATTACCCTTCTTAATAAATAATTATTTTGGGAGCTAAACACGTGTAAGCGTTGTGAGTAAAAATGTTAGATCTTTGCATTTGTGATGACAAACGAGGGGTGGATAGAGAGATACGTGGCCATGCTCAAATCCATTGATGAAACACATACAGAAGCTGGGTTGGAAGGGTTTTATGGAGAGTCCAAGAAAGAGATCAATCAGACTATAACAGCAGGGACCGGTGCTACATCACCAATAACCAAATCTCAAGGCTTGATTTTGCAGCTATTCATTCCTATCTTGACATTTGATAATCTCTATCTTTTCCTCATATATATGCACTCAATTGGATGATGTAGAGTTTGCACTAATTTATTGAGTTTGTGATTTCAACTTTAAAGGCTTGCTGGATCAGATGAGAAGACCCAGCTTTCATTTGTGCAGAGTTGGATAGAGAACCATCTAGAAGATGGAAGCAGAATATTGAAGAAACCAGTTATGTTTGTAGAGTTTGGGAAATCCTCTAAAGACCCAGGATTCGGCATCGGCTAGAGAGACAGTTTATTTGATATGGTTTATAAACAAATATATGCTTCTGCTAGCAGGGGACGAGCAGGTGGAGGAGCCATGTTTTGGCAGTTGATGGCAGAGGGAATGAGCTCATATGGAGATGGGTATGAGGTTGTTTTGTCTGAGAGTCCATCCACAACATCTCTCATTTCTGCTCAGTCTCATAAATTGGCCAAGCTTGCTCGTTTTTTTGCAAGGTTGTATGCCTATGAAAAGAGTAGGCATGTCAATGCACATCGCAGGGCCAGATGGCATAAGAGATCCATCGGAGGCCAAGACTGATAGTCTAATTTATGTACATATTTTGTGGAGTATTTGTATAGTAATTAGTAGTGTGTTAGTTTTTATTAGTGAAATCTATATTGATTAGATACCAGTGAAATCTCGAGCGGCTTGATGTTGATGATAGTCAAACCTCTTAACTAAGAGGATAGGGAACTTGAGAGGATAGGGAACTTGATGTCTCTAGTAGAGAGGATGGGGAGCTCAATAAACATCGAGTTCTAGTTCTATAGGTGCTCTTGGTGCAATTTGAAGAAAAAAACCAGGGGCAAATTGGTATATACATGTAATTTCACTCTTAAGAGATGGCAGAAGTCATCCAATAGTATAATGTCTGCAACTCTTTAAACCAAAGCTTATTTGATCGTGCCTACACCCATATGCGAGGGGAGTTATCCAGGATTAGGAGAAGTTTTCCCTGTTTGCACTTATTTTCGAATTTTCAGTATGAGAGTGTTCTCTCTTGATGTATTATGATTAAATCCAGAACCATCAGATTTAATAATTACTCTACTTTCGTTTGTTTTCCATCTCAACAAAGTTCAGGCCAGGAACAATCTTAATGTTGAATGGAAGGAAAAGGAAGAACAAAAGTGAGATGTTGAATTTAATGTAAGGAAGAACAAAAGTGAGATGTTGAATCCTTTGTAAGGAAGAACAAAAGTTGGATGTTGAATCTTAATGTAAGGAAACATAAAAACAAAAGTGATATGTGGAATCTTAATGTAAGGAAGAACAAAGTGAGATGTTGAATCCTTTGTAAGGAAGAACAAAGTGAGATGTTGAATCCTTTGTAAGGAAGAACAAAAGTTGGATGTTGAATCTTAATGTAAGGAAAAATAAAAACAGAAGTGAGATGTTGAATCTTAATGTAATGAAGAACAAAAGTGAGATGTTGAATCCCTTCCTTGAAGGGAAGGAAAAGAACAAAAGTGACATGTTGAATGGAAGAGGAAGAATGATCCAGGTGGATATTGGTGGCCACCCGCCTATTCCACTTGGGCCCCCACCATTGTCTCTTTCAGTTTTTCAGTTTCGGCATAACTTACTATTTTTAGCAGTTTTTCGGGTCCTGAACTTCCGGAGCCATTTTGAGGCCCTAAACGACGTTTTTTGGGTATCATTTTACCAGCGAATTGGATCATCCAATTCGTCCCGACAGTTGTAGTCCTCGGATAGAGATTTCTAATGATGTATCATGTGCGTCAAACGGAGATAGTATGCCAAAGTTACGTCCCTGGGAAGTTGAAACACCAATTTACCCAAACGGGGCCCATAGTTTTGGCGCTTCATCTCCTAGGGTTAGGTTTTGGGATGTTTAGGGTTCTCCATTGTTTCTCAATAATAAATAGGCCCTCGAGCCTCATTGTAACGCAGTTCAGAGGCCTGTAGCCGCCACATCTCTTCTCAGAGATAGCTACCAGTGCCCTAGCTAGTTTTATTTCCATTCTGTTTGTAAGCAAATTTCAGTTCTTTGATATTAATGAAATGAAGTGTTAATTCCGCTACATCTCTGTATTTATGGTTATATGTTTATTCTGTTGCGTTCCTACATAAATCTAGATCAAAGAACAAAAGTGAGATGCTGAGTGGAAGACGAAGAACAAAAGTGGAATCTTAATGTTGAATGGAAGGAAAAGGAAGAACAAAAGTGAGATGCTGCGCGGAAGAGGAAGAACAAAAGTGAAAGAGGTTTTGATTCGAGCAGAATGGATTATAGGCAGAGCACGACAAATTAAACCCTTGAATGGACGTTTGCAGGTTGAATGTTTGGTGTTTGTTTCTCTGGAGTATAACATGGCCGTGCTTTTATTTTTCAGGTTTCCATCTGATTTTTTAAGTTCTTGGATGAGCAGAGGGTTTTAGTTTGTTATTTGAAGAGATTTGAGATTTACCCGGTAATCTCAATGCATTGGAGTGGAGTGTAAGCAGAGTAGATAAGTTTGCCTATCATATTCAGAACCTCCGTACCCTCCAGGCCTACCACCATAACCTCATGTTGACCTATATGGGTTGCTGCCATAACTTGCCCCTCCAAACACACTATAACTATCTGTGAAGCCCCCACACTCCACAAGCAATGTAGGTAGGCCTACTATCAATCCCATAAATGGTTTCTTTGTTTCAGCCTTCTTGATTTCCAAGGGTTTCTTGATCTCCAAAGGTTTCTTGGTTTCAGCCTTCTTGATCTCTAAGGGTTTCTTGGTTGCTTGGGCAAGGCTTTCTTGGTTTCAGCCTCTTCATCTCCACCTGCTCAATCATTTTACTACTGTTCTATGCCTAGACCAATTTTGGTGTTTCCAACTAAATGAGAAAAAAAGACAGTTTAGAATTGCATTTTTTCTGAACTCGAGATTGAGCATACAGTATTAATTTGTCTAGCAACTTTTGCAGCACGCTCTCCAGTTCTTCTACTTGGGACTTGTCATCATGGTATCGGGATGGTTCGGTATGTTCGAATCCAATTCACAACTTTTGTTTGTCATGGTTTGGTGTGTGATTATTGGTTTGAATATTTTGCAAGTAAAAAGAGGATATCAGACATGGGTTTTCATACCTGTAATTAGTTAAAGCTCAGTTCAATTTTGTATTCATATTTTTGGTTTTACAATTTAAAACAAATACATCTACTGAATACCTGAATTATACTGAATACCTGACTTATACATTCTAGAAAAGTTGATATTTTGTACCATTTTCCTTCCAGCAAATACTCTACCGTTTTGAATAGCTGAAAATAAGCCGTTTGTATGGATTTATGCAGAGATCTCATGTTGGATGCAAACAAGGGAGCGACAATCAGCTCACATGAGAATGCAATATTTAAAATCTGTTTTGAGCCAAGATGTTAGTTTTTTTGACACGAAGACCAGCACTGGAGAAATTATCAGTTCTATCTCTACAGATAGTAGTTATACAAGATGCAATTAGTGACAAGGTATATGTCCTAAATTTGCAGATTAGAATGAGTTTGTATTCTTTTAAAATTTTGGCTGTGCATTTTTATTTTGTTTTGCATATTGACATAATCATGTCTTTATGATATCTAAAGAAGTTCTTAACCCACCGAGTCAAAGTACATTCATTCCGAACTCATAAAACCAAAATAAAATACATAAACATTGTAAGAGAATTCTTTTAGATGCCTTTCATGTGTGGTAGGAGGAAATTTTCTGTTTGTAGTATTTGGGAAAAGGTTTCATGCTCTCTATGGAGAGGATAAAGGGGAGATCTAGCATCTGCTCCTCCACCTTTGACTCCACTACTTGGGAAAAACAGTTGTATTAGATATTTTCCCTAAAACAGTTTTCTTAGATATTTTCCCTACTTGCAAATATTTTATGGAGGCAGAATGTTCTGCCAGCTTTAGCAGATCGGAATGATCTGCCTATCACGGAAAGGGTAAGTTGAGATTTACCCGGTAATCTCAATGCATTGGAGTGGAGTGTAAGCAGAGCAGATAAGTTTGGCTATCATATTCAGAACCTCTTTACCCTCCAGGCCTACCACCATAACCTCATGTCGACCTATACGGGTTGCTGCCATAACTTGCCCCTCCAAACGCACTATAACTATCCGTGAAGCCCCCACACTCCACAAGCAATGTAGGTAGGCCTACTATCAATCCCATATATGGTTTCTTTGTTTCAGCCTTCTTGATTTCCAAGGGTTTCTTGATCTCCAAAGGTTTCTTGGTTTCAGCCTTCTTGATCTCTAAGGGTTTCTTAGTTGCTTGGGCAAGGCTTTCTTGGTTTCAGCCTCTTCATCTCCACCTGCTCAATCATTTTACTGCTCTCTTCAACTAACCAGTTGCAGAACTTTGCAATTAAAAGTAATACCAGGGTTTTCTGTTTTGAACCATTAAATCTAAAAGAATTCTCTTACAATGTTTATGTATTTTATTTTGGTTTTATGAGTTTAATTAGTAAACAAATATAAATAATTTTAATTTTTAGTTTGAAGATCTGTTTAATCATGTTAAAAGAATACACATAACAACACAAATGTTTTATATTTAGTACTCTGTTTTATTTGAGGAATTGATCACGACTACCTTTGATAGTCTGAATATATAGAAACTTAGGGTATAAGAGTATCTCCTTAAGCACGCCTTTCAGTACAATCAAAATAAGGATTACGTCCTTACATAAGTAGAACAAATGGCTGTGTGTTTATAGACATGTCTGTTTTCAATTGTCTTTGGAATGTAACTTATTGTGATAGGGAATGTTGCCAAATAATCATGTCTTTATGATATCTAAAGAAGTTCTTATTTTTGAATGAATGATCTCAATCTTCCTCACGGTGCAACAAGTTGTCATAACATCAGTGATACCCTTAACTTCTTTGCCAACAATTCATGTGTGGTAGGAGGAAATTTTCTGTTTGTAGTATTTGGGAAAAGGTTTCATGCTCTCTATGGAGAGGATAAAGGGGAGATCTAGCATCTGCTCCTCCACCTTTGACTCCACTACTTGGGAAAAACAGTTGTATTAAATATTTTATGGAGGCAGAATGTTCTGCCAGCTTTAGCAGATCGGAATGATCTGCCTATCACGGAATGAACAGTATAAATTGACTTTTGCTCGGGCAAGGCTTTCTTGGTTTCAGCCTCTTCATCTCCACCTGCTCAATCATTTTTCCTTACTATATGATTTCTTCTCTACAACCTACTCACTATTAAAAGTGACAAAACGAATATGCACACGTTGGGTCGAGTAGCATATCAAAGAAGTAGGAGGTCTTCAGATTTCTTAATAATTTGGGTTGGGCGAGTCTTAATAATTTCTTTCCTTTGGATACTAAGACTGTTGAGTTAATGTGTGTGCTGAATATGAATATGAATGTATATTTTGTTTGTTATGACGTGTACAAGAGCCACTCTTGTATTGCCCCCAATCCTTGAAACCCACCGAGTCAAAGTACATTCATTCCGAACTCATAAAACTAAAATAAAATACATAAACATTGTAAGAGAATTCTTTTAGATGCCTTTCATGTGTGGTAGGAGGAAATTTTCTGTTTGTAGTATTTGGGAAAAGGTTTCATGCTCTCTATGGAGAGGATAAAGGGTAGATCTAGCATCTGCTCCTCCGCCTTTGACTCCACTACTTGGGAAAAACAGTTGTATTAGATATTTTCCCTAAAACAGTTGTCTTAGATATTTTCCCTACTTGCAAATATTTTATGGAGGCAGAATATTCTGCCAGCTTTAGCAGATCGGAATGATCTGCCTATCACGGAATGAACAGTATAAATTGACTTTGATTGACTAAAAGTTTCGGATTTTTGTTTGCTATGTAGGTTGGACCTCAACATTTATTGGTAATCGGTAGACATGAACGTGATGCTGAACAAGATGATAAAGATGATATACATGATCTTGCACACATAGAAATTGTTGATTTTGCTTTAGTTAAGTGGATATCCAATAAATTAGATATGGAATTCGTAGAGGAAGGTATAGTGCATAACTGGCATGACTGGTCCAGAAATAACTGGCATGACCCAGGTCATTCTAAACGTTTTGATAGTGTAAAGAACCCTATTGGACACTTTTATGAGAAATAAACAGGCCATGTACATTTATACAAGGGCATGCTTTACTCATCTTTTTTTGTGAATTTTGTTGCCGAAAGCAATGTTCTTTTTCATGGTGGAGTATGATTGAAATTTTTGAACAGGGCAGCTACATTTAACTAAGAGCATGCTTCTTCCATCATAATCACCAACAATTGGACAGACCAGAAAGAAGATTGCAAACTCATCATTATTATTAAATTATATTTAGTACTCTGTTTTATTTGAGGAATTGATCACGGCTACCTTTGATAGTCTGAATATACAGAAACTTAGGGTCTAAGAGTATCTCCTTAAGCACGCCTTTCAGTACAATCAAAATAAGGATTACGTCCTTACATAAGTAGAACAAATGGCTGTGTGTTTATAGACATGTCTGTTTTCAATTGTCTTTGGAATGTAACTTATTGTGATAGGGAATGTTGCCAAATAATCATGTTTTTATGATATCTAAAGAAGTTCTTATTTTTTAATGAATGATCTCAATCTTCCTCACGGTGCAACAAGTTTTCATAACAGCAGTGATACCCTTAACTTCTTTGCCAACAATTCATGTGTGGTAGGAGGAAATTTTCTGTTTGTAGTATTTGGGAAAAGGTTTCATGCTCTCTATGGAGAGGATAAAGGGGAGATCTAGCATCTGCTCCTCCACCTTTGACTCCACTACTTGGGAAAAACAGTTGTATTAGATATTTTCCCTAAAACAGTTGTCTTAGATATTTTCCTTACTTGCAAATATTTTATGGAGGCAGAATGTTCTGCCAACTTTAGCAGATTGGAATGATCTGCCTATCACGGAATGAACAGTATAAATTGACTTTGATTGACTAAAAGTTTCGGATTTTTGTTTGCTATGTAGGTTGGACCTCGACATTTATTGGTAATCGGTAGACATGAACGTGATGCTAGCATCTTCAGCAGGTCAGAATGATCTGCCTATCACTGAACGAATAGTGTAAATTTACTTTGATTGACTAAAAGTTTCGGATTTTTGTTTGCTATGTAGGTTGGACCTCAACAAATATTGGTATTCGGTGAACATGAGCATTGATGCTAGCATCTTCCTTGCGGCGTTCCTTGGCATTAGGTCTGATTGCTAGTATATATATATATATATATATATATATATATATATATATATATATATATATATATATATATATATATTGAATTCATAAGGCTAATTTTTTTATCAATAGTCACTTTCAAAAATGCAAAAAATAAAAATAGATTATTCAAGATAGTTTAATAAAATTTGTTTTATTGACTTTTCCTCGAGTTTTGATAAAATAAAGTTTATTTTATTGACTTTTTATTTGAAGTTTTGATGAAATTGTATTTCAATATCAAAATAAATTTAATATCATGAAAAAATTATGAAATATAAATTAAAAAATTAAAATTTCAAAATAGTTTAATAAAGTTGGTTTTTTCTTTTTAAATTCTCATTTATGATTTTTGATGAAATTGCAATGTTTAATTGTTTAAAATTTTTTATTGTGTTTTTTTTTAACCTATTATAACTTTGTTAGATTAGCTTTGAGAACGACCAATTCTCTATTTCTAGTTGTTATCTACGAAAGAAGGTTGAATTATCATCATTTTTCAGGAAAAACCATCCTATTTGAACTGACTTGCTAATCTCTATAAAAAAAATAAATAAATTCAATATCATGAAAATTTCATAAAATATGAAATAATTAAAATATATAAATTCAACAACTTAAAATTATTTGTTTCATATTTTCTAATTAAATTTTAAGTAAAATAGTCCTAGTGAAATAGCTTAATCTCAATTAGTAATCAAATTAATGTGAAATCTAACACAATCTCAATTGGTAATCGAATTAATGCGAAATTTGTTAAAAGTGAGAGATCCAAGGTTCAATTTCAAAGGGATTTGTCCTTGTTTAATGAGAGAAGGACAGGTCCTAGACCCCAGGTTTACTAGTAATTACATGCCTTCAAAATCTAGAATTTTGTAAATTAAACAACTTAAACTCAAGTTTTAAAAAATCTTTACCAGATTTTGATTAAATTAAATAGAAAACATGTAATAAAAAAACTCATTATCAATAAATTAGAGTGCACTATTTTAAATTATAAACAAAATAAAGTAGTCAAGAAAAACTATCCCATTGAAATTGGAAGACTGATTTTCTAAATCATTCTATTTTTTTGTTTCTTCAAAGAGAATTAACAAATAAAGAGAAAAATTTAGTTATCCACACAGGGCTTTTACCAAAAACTACACTGTTCATCAATATAAGATGAAATTTTCCAACATCAATCATGTTAGAGTCAAACACACAGTATTAACCTTGGTTCTTCTTTTTATATTTAGGAAATATGCAACCCAAGGGTTAGTTTTTTCCAAGTTATTGCATATTTTAATTTTGAATTGTAGTAGATTTAGTTTTACATTAGGGTAGTTTTGGGTAGAGATTTCCCAAGCTTTAGATCATTTTTCAAATTTTGGTTCTATTTTATCATTTAGCTCAGGTTTCGATTAACTCGTTACTTGTATTAATCTATTGTTTTTCAATTTTTATTTTATTTCTTTTTATTATCATTTATTTTTGTTGTAAATACCTTATTTATATTATGTATATTTTTTCTTTTGTTAATGTAAACTCTTCCCTATGTGAGATAAACCTTCTTATTAAAAAGAAAAAAATTCTAGTTACAAATTTTGAGCATATTGCATTAGTATGGTAAGTTTACATAGTGTTTGGTTTCATTATATTATCCACCATTACAATTATTTAGCATTTATAATATTAATCTTGTGTTGAGTTTGTTTCAAATACTTCTTAAAAATCAATTTATTTTTCATATTTTTTTAATTAGTAAATTTATTGAATATTTAAATCACTAACTAATTTTTTTTTTAAGTTATCAGAATAGTACAATTATTTATTATCATTTCAAAGTCCCTTGAAACTAATCTTAATTTATATAAATAAATTTCATTGATTGAAAACCATATACAATTCAATTAAATTTATATATATATTTTTTATAAAATAATATTCAATTCAGTCAAGTTTTTATTGATTAAGTGATTATGTAATTAGGAAGCAATTTGATTAGAAAATGTTTTAATATTCTAATTGAAATAAAAAAAATATAATTTTTGAAAAACTTATAGTTTTTTTATTATTTAAAATGAATTTTTCAATACACTAGAAATAATTACATTTAGAAAGGCCGACTCCCTTCCAGGCTTTGGAAACATTATCCCAAGAAAATTTATCTCATTATTGGAAGCATACGAACAATTTGATTGTGATTTTGTTGTTATGCCTACACGATTTATTTAGTATATCTTTCACATATTTATCGCAGGTTTTGAATTTCTCAGCATTTCGCGGGAAAGTTCGCTGCTGTTCTCTTATATTAATAATCCTTCCAAACACACTCGTGACTCTGTTAATCCCAATGCAATGCACGACACATTTATTTTGGTCCTTCAACGATTGATGGATCTGCGCAGATGTTGAACTGAGGCCTCTTCCGGAGAACCCACACAGAGATTTAATGGAAAGTCATCACCATTCTGGGATGATTCAGCTCGGCGTACTTTGTTTATTCAAAAGTCTGAGATAAACATCCACAAAGTTTTGGTGAAGCCAACATTCACACTGTAAACAAACATTGTGTGAATTTGAATTCAAACTTTGATAGTGGATGAGCACTCTATTCAGTTCTGGTCACTCCAACAGTCTAAAGTGGGCAGAATTGACTCACCTTTTTGCTGAATTTTGTAAAATAATTGTTGAATGTTGAATAATTGTGGAAACTTGTGTTCGCAGATGTGGGCTCTCACTATTTTTTCAGAGATGATGATGAAACGTCGCTATAAATGAAACGTGGCAAGAACCACCTGTCACTATTTCATTTGTCCCTACTTATTAGAAGCATCGTCTCTCAACTCTTACTTTTGCTTTGGTTTTTAATATTTAGTATGCGTTGGCAATCCTGATCTATATTGGTTTTTAATATTGAGTATTAGTTGGCAATCCTTATCTATATTACATATTTTCGAAATATGGGAATGGAATATTTTTGGGAATCCCTAATCAAATTCAAACTTTCTTTCACACTGGGACTTGAATAAAATAAATATGACGAAAATTCGTTCAAAATTCCTGTAACTTCAATTATGTCAAAGTCATCGGGAACTCTAAGTCAACAACAGTATTACGCCTGCTTGTGTGTTTTATAATATACCACTACTCCATTTCTCAACTCCTCCTTCCATCCGCATAATATGTTTGCCAGTATGGGCATCTATCCGTCCTGCATGCCCTTCGATACCCACAACAAAACCCTCCAACTCGTTCGTTCAGATGGCGATATTGGGATTTTTCACAAATCAGTGAGTGCCGCCCAAATCATGAAGCAATTCCCTCAACATTTAGTCTGCCACTCCGCCTCCTTCTACATCGGTCACAAGACACCCGCGCTCTCTGAACACGATGAACTGAAATTAGGAAACAAGTATTTCCTTCTGCCCCGCCAGTTCTTCCAGTCTGAGCTAACTCTGCTCTCGATTGCCTCTTTCATATCACCACCGTCTACACCCATTTCCACTTGCGGTGTATCAGGTCTCCTGCGCAGTGTCGAACGTGCGTCTGCTCTCTGCCAGCCGTTTGAAATAGAGAGCATCAACGTGGGTGGAAGGCGTCGGATCAGACTGTCCCCGGAATTTATCACAAAGATTATCACAACGCTTGTAACCGATGAACAACGCGATTCTGCAGATGATAAGCGTGGGCTCTGTAACACTCCGGAATTGAAGAAACAGTATGAGCAGTTAGTGACATCCAGAGTTCAATGCTGGAGACCAAAGCTGGAAACTATCCAGGAAGAAGAGAACAACATTAATTCTTTCCGCAGTTGTTTTTATTAATTCTACCATATTTTTTTGAGGTAACAATTTAATTGGCGATGTCAGTAATATTTAACTTTTGTGTAAATTAAGAGTTCCAAAGTTCAAATCTATAAAATAACTTAGTCTATGGAAAAGAGAACTGTCATCGACCCAATTACCCATTCTTTGTTAAAAAAAATTATTTCCACCTTACATATTGCTTACTTGTGCAAGAGTTTAAGGGTTGAGATTCGTTTTCAAGAACAAATCGGGAAGAAAAGTAAAACTGATCTGTGTGTTGGAATTGACAGCCATGCATTTTATGTTTCTACAGCTACTTTTCTGGGTTGCAGACTCTGAGATTTCCATGCAAGCTATTGGCAGGTATAATTATCATATTCAGGTCTGTGAGAGCATTTCAAGTCAGGGTTTATCGAATATATAATTATCATATGTAGGTCTGTGAGAGCATTTGAAGTCAGGGTTTATCGAATATATTCAACGGGTGACTTCAAACTTAATAATAGCAAGGGTTGGTAAGTCTACCAAGGTTCAAATGATGGCAGCGGCTGGTCCAGGTTTGAAGGCTGAACAAAGAAAACAGAAAGCTGTGGATGCAGGGTATGCAAAATAAGGCCTTGATTGTAAATACCAGTGCACACGGGTCTTATCAATGACGATTCTTTGTTTTCGATCAGATCTAAGAAAAATCTGTGGCCTTGAAATCCCAGCCCATTCGACTCTTGGTGCCCTAGCAGGCTCAAGATTCCATTACTGTAATTATTTTATACGAAGTTTGATACGAAGCTCTTAAATGTTTAGAATGAAAGACCTGCAATTTCTAAATTTTGCCTTTGAGTTGCGGCTAGATGCTATTTTCAGTTCACTTCCTTTCTCTATATAAGAGCTCAAGTAGCATTTGTTGAGCTTGATCATTTCAGTAACCGTTAAGAAGCTAACTATTAGGGCTTTTACGCCTTGAGAGCAGTCGATCATACTTTTGGCTAAAGCCATTACTTCATTATATAATTAAAATGCTTTTGTTTAGGGAGGTCATGGAGAGGTTTTTTGGGAGCTGATAATTTATTTTTCAAAAAATTTGATTGTAGAAATGAATTTGGGTGGAAATAGATTCAATACTATTTCTAAGCATCCAAAATCTTGAAATTTGATAACTATAACTCAAATTTCTTAAAATTTCTATAACAGATATCATACTAGAATTTCCATTATTTTCTAAATGAATTTATAACCTCCATAAATTACTAATGTTTATTTAAAGATTACGTCACATACAAACAATAATTTAATCTTTTTAAAGAGTATTTTAAATTGTTATTATGTTTGATTACATTGTTTACATCAACTTTCACATCTGGAATAATATTTAAATGAATAAAACAAACATAAAAAATAGCAATTCGACCATGTATCAAATTTTATCTTGGTATTAGAGCATGCAGGCTATATTCTATTAATCAAATAGGATAATTACATATATACATGAAGTATTGTCTCAAGATAGGGAAACTATCTTGGACACACAATAAGTTGGTTGAGAGAATATCTCAACCACGCACCAAACTAGGAACATGGAGATTTAGCTAATATAAGAACTGACTTCTTACATAGAAAGTCACAACTGAGACAAGTAGGAATTACATATTCCAACAGTATCATTAAAGAAAAACACAAAATGAAATATATGCATTTTATTTATCTTTTGTATCAAGGTGATGAAATCTTGTATTAATAATATATTTTTTTCTTTTAAATTCTCATTGTTACATTGTCTTATTTGTTTAGTTATTTTTTGTAAAGTTTATTCGATTTTGTATAGGAAAAAGAGAAATGATATTAATTATAAGTGAATTAGACTATGAGTTAAAGTTAGTTAAATACATATCTCTATAACATAGGATGACAAACTAAAATACAAGACTTTGAAGGTATTAGAAGGATGTATTTTCAATATTTAAATGTGGAATTCTCATACACTAAAATGAATAAAAAAACAAGATATCAAATTACTAATGTACAATATTTAGCTAATCAAAACATCAATCTCAATTTCTTGGTTTTTTAATTAATATGTATAATTATTTTATTTTTTCATTTTAATTAAATTGTTTATATCATAAAAAATAATTAAGATACTAGCCTATGTCTTTAGCTACATTGGCCACCATCTTAATATGAATTATTGCCTAAACCATAGGATTCAAGATTCAAATCTCTCGTAAATCAAACCATAAAAAAAAGTTCTATCCCAATCTCCTAATTTGAATCACTATATGAATTTGTCTTATTGATAGATCATTGAGATTTGACAATTAGTAGTTAAAAACATAAATATAAATACAGGGATGTCTCTTATTTTTAAGATTTAATAGTAATATTGTTCATATTTTGTTATGAGTTTGTCTTATTGATAGATCATTGAGATTTGACATTTAATAGTTAACACATAAATTTAAATATAGGTATGTCTTTCTTATATTTAAAATTTGATAGTAATTATAGTTAACTTTTATATTTTAAATAAGAAATATTAAGTTAGATTATATAAGAATTTTTTTTAATAAAATAAAAAATTTAATTTTTTTTATTTATGTACATAATTAAGTTTTTATTTGTAATATATAATAAAAAAATTATTATATGTTAATATTATAAATTATAAATAAAATTTTATATATTAATTTTATGTATAAATTAAGACAAGGATAAAGAGAGAAATTAAAGAAAAGATTTTAAACAATAAGATTGAATCATTTATGAAAGTGTTATTGGAAATAGTTATGGATATAGTTGAATTAAATCTTTTATTGTGACATATTGTTGTGATATGATTATGATATCTTAATTCTATATATATTGTTTTGATATGGTTATGGGCACTCAAAATTTTATAGAGACTAACTATATTATAAATGACACATAGAATGGTTTGAATGAATATATTTTTCTCTTCAAAAGTTTCTTGAATATAAGCTTTTATTGTTCTTTTTTTCATATATGCTCCATATAACTTGGGTATAATTATTGTTGATATTATTTACTTCATATATGCTCCATATAATTTTGAGTATAATTATTGTCGATTATTATTCTCAGCAAAAGATATTAAAGCTTTGGTGTCAAAGTCATTTGTGTTTTGTTTTTGACATGACTAAAAAAAGATTGTTGACAATTGTAATGAAAACCATTATGTAACAAACATTTGGAGAAAGAGAAAACTCCATCACCAACTTTGTAATATTGATCTTGAAATTCTTTTTAACCATTGCACCCAAACTCTCATTGTTATAATGCTTGATAACTTGACATCTTGTAGATTGCATAGTAAAGGTTTTCACTCAATCACTCTTCCAAGATGATCTTATTCTTTCCATCTATAATAACTAAAATATGCAGATAACATATTATGAGTCATTGGATCAAATCATATCCCCTTTTGAGTTAGATACTAAAGAAAAATGCATGCGGTTTTTCTAGTCTCATTTGATATTTGGTCAGTCTATATATTTTTTATCTCTTTAATTTATTTAAGATATGCATAAGCACTATCCAATATTGGGATAGACAAAGCTTAGGATGCATCAATTGTTTCTAAGAGATGCCGATTACTGGAGAAGGGGAGGAGGACTCATCATTTGCATGATGTCCAAAACCTAGATGTAATAAGTGATAACAAAGGACATGATTGTTTTAATGTTAGGTTGTTGGAAATGGATTCAGCACCACTGAGAATCTTTGAGGCACCTAAAATCTTGAAATTTCACAGTTATAACCTAGATTTTCAAAAAAATTGCCAAATTTAATCATAATCTTGCCAAAATTTCCATTTTTTTAAAAGCTAATTTATGAATTTTTTAAAACTATACTTGTTCTTGTGAAAAATGTGAAAAAAAAAAACAAACCACAACAAGAAAAGCTCTCTTTTAGCACCATAAGTTAGCACCACTTACGTTATGTGGTGTTAATGTGGTGTTAATGTGGTGTTAATGTTTATGTATTATATTAAAAATGGAGTATATCACCATAAGTTAGCACCACTTACGTTATGTGGTGTTAATGTGGTGTAAATGTTTATGTATTATATTAAAAATGGAGTATATCACCATAAGTTAGCACCACTTAAGTTATGTGGTGTTAATGTGGTGTAAATGTTTATGTATTATATTAAAAATGGAGTATATCACCATAAGTTAGCACCACTTAAGTTATGCGGTGTTAATGTGGTGTAAATGTTTATGTATTATATTAAAAATAAATTATATTACCATAAGTTAGCACCACTTACGTTATGTGGTGTTAATGTGGTGTAAATGTTTATGTATCATATTAAAAATGAAGTATATAATCACCATATTTGATGGACAAGTAATTAGTGCCATTCTTACTATGTGGTGTTAAAGTGAAATAATTTTTTATTGGTCTTATTGGATGTGGAGTATATCACCATATATTTAAAGAAGTGGTGTACACTATATTGTCAAGTTCTATAAAGTAGGGTAGTTAACTTTGTGTTTGCCATGTTGACATGTACAAGTGGATTTATTAATGTGAATTGTCACCATAACTATAAAAAAATTACAAATATTTATATTATGAATATATAAATTAGAACTAAACTCACAAATATTTATTTTATAATATTTATTTGTTTGTCATGTTTACATGTAAAACCAAAATTCAAAGTAATTGTTTTCTAAATATTTTATTTCAATTATTTACTTTTTATATTATTCTCATTTTGCACCATAAATACAACAAATTCAAAGTAATTGTTTTCTAAATATTTTATTTCAATTATTTACTTTTTATATTATTCTCATGAGAAAATAAATACACAAAACCATATTACATAATTATTTATTTTATGAATAAGCCAATTAAGATAAATATTTTTATATTATTGTAATTTCAAAATAAAATAAGGGTGAATTCGATGGAGTTGGGTTACTCTTTTTTGGAAGAACTTCTATTCCAAAGGTTGAAAATGTATCTGTGTGAGGGTATTTTTTAAGCCCTCCATCAAAGCTTTTAAAAGGTCCATATAGGACTAAATAAAACCCTGAATTAAACTACATAGCTCCATCGTGCTATGGAGCTTGAAGGAGACACATAGCTTGATAGAGCTATAATATGTACATGTGCCATTAAATTTTGCTTCAACTTAATGATAGTGTTTTATGGGCTCATGGCATTGAGAATCCAATAGTATTGCATATGGTATCGTATGGTTTGCATTTTTATATTATACTTAGTATATTTTTTATTATTTCATTACATATATGTATGTATGTAATTTTAGAATTTGTTATTGTTATTAATTTTATACATTTTATAGCATTTTTTTTGTAAGCTTGGTAGGACTCCTTTTTCATTCATTTTATAAACAAAAAACAACTAGATTTACCAGTTTGGTGGTCTCAACCTGTCTTGAGTGAGGAACCTAGTGTATTGGCCACCTGATGGCATGGTATGCCATCCAAAAAAATAAGGTTTTGAGTCTGTCATACCAAACAAACAAAGCCTGGATACTCACACATATAATATACAGTTTCTCACAGATTGACTAACATATTTATTAGATCCTTGAAATTTAAATGTTAGCCACATATAAACACTGAGCAAAAAGGCGGATTAAAATAGTCATGAACTACTCAACCTCGTCTAGAACCGAGGCTGACTCCATTGGTGTCAGATCCTGAACCGAGGTACCAGCTTGCTCAAAAGGGTTGGAAATACACGAGAGGTGGTAGTCAATACGCTCGAGGCACCCATCCTGTTTCCTCAGCTGGAACTTGGTCTTATCAAACTCGCTCTTGTAGTCTGGGAAGTCTTGGGCTAATCTCACTAGGCTTATACAGATTTGCTCCAAGGCTTTGCCAAGGATGCTCTTCATCGACCAATAAAGATACAGTGTCTGCTTGAATTATGTTAGTCTGCCCCTTGTTTGTCCCAAATCTGGTATTAAACCTCTCCATTCCTTAGTATCCATCTTTGTCTCTACATGTCTATTTATGTCAGTTTCCCATTTTTCAATGAGCTTTTGAATTTCCTCTGATGTGTTCTCGTGGTATGCTTTCGTTACCTCTTGGATCACATCGATTGCAGGCCTCCTTCCTCTCGGCTTGCTCGGGGGTGAGTTGGGTTGGGCTTCTACCGCCTTCCCTTTATCTTTCCAGCCACGGCCTCAAGCTGCAGGGCTCTTGGAATGGTCGCGAGCTGCAGGAATCTTGGAGCATGTCATCCCACAATATTTGACTAGGTTTCTGGGTAGGTGACCTGTCCACACAATCAAACAAAGGCATAATTCCATATAATGAAAACGATAAAAGGTCCATGCATCCCAGTTATCAGAATAAAGGTGACCCAGGGGCCTCTTCCTAGGACTTCTCCTCTTCTTGTCCCTCTGCGGACCCATTGCCCTCATACCCTGCTTAATTTTTGCCACCCCCTGTCCCTAACGGTCGCACACACCCCATAAATTATCCCCATAACCCAAAGAGCTCATGCCTTCCTTCAATCTCCTAACCTCCCTTCTGGTGTCCTCTCTCTCGTCATACCTCCCACCCTCGAAATTGAAAAAGGAGGCATCGCTGCCCATTGCTCGGGCCTGGGTGGAATTCCCTCTCCCATTCCTCATGTGCACTCAGCCCAAGTAGCTCAAGGTGGTATAAACCAGCAAAGCCTTTAAACTAAACACAACCCATGACTACTCCTTGACTCTATACCCTGGCAGGATTTCCCGACCCCTCACCATTCCATATTGTTGGCATCCCTTACCTGACAAACTCACACTCGGGTGCAAGTTGAGGCCATGCCCAATTCCTACTTTGACACAGAAGCAGAGAGCCAAAAGAACCCCAACCTTCCCCCAACTAAAGTCGTAATGGTTCTGCTCTCCCCTACCCAGCAAAAGACTATACCAGTCCAGCTTAATCACCTTAGGCTCCCATAGAGACCGGCCCAAATCATAAAACATAAACATGGCATGAACAAGGGAGAGGAAACCAAGCACATACCTGAGTTTCATCGTGGTGGAACTGCAATGGAGGTTTGTTATCCCACTGTCGCGCCTGCACCAAAGTCTTTCATCATAAAAAAACCCCCACGCCTTCCTCCACCCTGTTTTAAGCTCCATGAGTGGGCCTCTGTCCCGCTACCTCACCTCGTGCTGCATGCGACAGTACAGCTTGGCACCCTTGCAACTCATGTGGAAGGTGGTTGGCTTCAACCCCAGGGACATTACCATTAACACTGATGGGAAGGTTGATCTTCTTCATTACACCCCGATCAGGGAGCTGAGTCCGAGAACTATGGGTGAGCTCTGCCCTCTGACGTGTCCTGCTCTTTGATGCTCTGCAGCTTGATCCATTGTTCCTCCCCGAGATTAGGAGGCATGCTTGATTCAATAGGTTCATTCAGGTGAGTGCAACCACAATGTTCCAGGAGGTCAACTGCTCTGTTTCCTTCCCTCCTTACATGGGTGATAATGATATAATCAAATTTCTTGTTTGTATCCTCCAATCCCTACACATGTGAAGAAGTATGCCATCTTTGGCTTAGTTTGCCCCACTTCGTTCCTTGATTAAGTTTTTTGAGAGTGTTCGTAACCAACTAAGAGTCTCCTTCGATTACTAGCTTTCTGTATCCTAGCCTGATGACCAAGAGGAGACCTTGGTGCACTCCTATGAATTATGCCTCATTGTTGATGGCAAAGCCACAGGAGTCATCATATATGAATCTTGTTGTGCCATGATGATCTCGAAAAATCCCTCCAACCCCTGCGTGCCCCATATTGCCTTTCGAGGCTCCATAAAAGCTGAGTTTGATGAATCCTTCTAGAGGAGGTTTGAAAATCTTGATGGTGTCCCCTATGCTAGGGATAACTTTCCAAGAAGATGGGGAGACCATGCTAGGTGCTAGGTGGAGGCCCTGAAGAATTCTTTCTTCCTGAGCTTTCCCGTTCATGCGGCCCGTTCGTCGTTTTCTCCCTTGTGCCTTCATTCGGTCGAGCGCCCGCCCAAACACGTTTGAGTCGGGTCGGGTCATTTCGTTTGAGGGCAACTGTATCAAATTTGCTAAGTTGTGACCGCATGGGTGCCTTTTACACGTTCGTGCGACCCATTTGTCGTTTGCTCCCATGTGCCTTCATTTAGTTGCGCGCACCGTATCGCGCTGTGTGAGGGCACCTGCCTAAATGCGCTCGGGTCGGGTCATTTCGTTTGAGGGCGGTCGTATCAAATTTTCTAAGTTGTGACCGCACGGATGCCTTGTACACGTTCGTGCGGCCCATTTGTCATTTTCTCTCTTTTGCCTTCGTTCGGTCGAGTGCACCGTGTCGTTTTGTTTGAGGGCACCTGCCCAAACCTGTTCGGGTCAGGTCAATTTGGTTGAGGGCACCCGCCCAAATGCATTCGGGTCGAGTCGTTTCAGTTGAGGGCACCCGCCCAAACACATTTGGGTTGGGTCGTTTCGGTTGAGGGTGCCCGTATCAAATTTGCTAAGTTGTGACCACACAGGTGCCCTGTGAACATTCGTGCGGCCTGTCTTCCATTTGCTCCCTTGTGCCTTCGTTCGGTTGTGCGCGCCATGTCGCGTCGTGTTAGGGCGCTCGCCCAAACGCGCTCGGGTCGGGCGTTTCGTTTGAGGGCAGTCATATCAAATTTGCTAAGTTGTGACTGCACGGGTGCCTTGTGCATGTTCGTGCGGCCCATTTTCCGTTTGCTCCCTTGTGCCTTCGTTCGGTCAAGCACGCCGTGTCATTTTGTTTGAGGGTGCCCGCCCAAACCCATTTGGGTCGGGTCGTTTCGGTTGAGGGCACCCGCCCAAACACGTTCGGGTCGGGTCGGGTCGTTTCAGTTGAGGGTGCCTGCCCAAACGTGTTTGGGCTGGGTCGTTTCGGTTGAGGGCGTCCGTATCAAACTTGCTAAGTTGTGACCACACGGGTACCCTGTGCACGTTCATGCGGCCCGTTTTCCAGTTTCTCCCTTGTGCCTTCATTCAGTCGGGCGTGCCGTGTGAGGGCGCCCACCCAAATGCATTCGGGTTGGGTCGGGTCGTTTCGTTTGAGGGCGGCCGTATCAAGTTTGCTAAGTTGTGACTGCACGGGTGCCTTTTGTACGTTCGTGCCTTCATTCGGTCATGCACGTCGTGTCGCGCCGTGTGAGGGAGCCCGCCCAAATGTGTTTAGGTCGAGTCATTTTGTTTGAGGGCGGCCGTATCAAATTTGCTAAGTTGTGACCGCACGGGTGCCTTGTGCACGTTCCTGCAGCCTGTTTTTTGTTTGCTCCCTTGTGCCTTCGTTCGGTCGTGTACGTCGTGTTGCGTCGTGTGAGGGTGCCTGCCTAAACGCGTTCGGGTCGGGTCGTTTCGTTTGATGGCGACCGTATTAAATTTGCTAAGTTGTGACCGCACAAGTGCCTTGTGCTTGTTCGTGCGGCACATTTGTTGTTTTCTCCCTTGTGCCTTCGTTTGGTTAGGCGCACCTTGTCATTTCGTTTGAGGGTGCCCGCCCAAACCCGTTCAGGTCGGGTCATTTCGGTTGAGGGCGCCTGCCCAAACGCATTCGGGTCGGGTCGTTTCGGTCGAGGGCACCTGCCCAAATGCGTTTCGGTCAGGTCGTTTCGGTTGAGGGCACACGTATCAAATTTTCTAAGTTTGTGACCGCACGGGTGCCCTGTGCACGTTTGTGTGGCCCGTTTGCCGGTTGCTCCCTTGTGCCTTCATTCGATTGTGCGCGCCTTGTCGCGTCGTGTGAGGGCACCTGCCCAAACGCGTTCGGGTCAGGTCGTTTCGTTTGAGGGCGGCTGTATCAAATTTGCTAAATTGTGACCGCACGGGTGCCTTGTGCATGTTCGTGTGGCCCGTTTGCCGTTTTCTCCCTTGTGCCTTCGTTTGGTCGGGCGCACCGTGTCGTTTCGTTTGAGGGCGCCTGCCCAAACCCATTCGGGTCGGGTCTTTTCGATTGAGGGCGCTCGCCCAAACGTGTTCGGGGCAGGTCTTTTCAGTTGAGGGCTCCCGTATCAAATTTACTAATTTGTGACTGCACGGGGTCCTTCTATAGGACACGTGCAAAACAGTGTTTAGGGCGCGCGCGTTCAGGTCAAGTCAAGTTTGTGCAATGCGTCCGTGTTCAGGACATGTGAAACAATGTTTGAAGGCAAGGTTGAGGGCACACGTATCAAATTTTCTAAGTTTGTGACCGCACGGGTGCCCTGTGCACGTTTGTGTGGCCCGTTTGCCGGTTGCTCCCTTGTGCCTTCATTCGATTGTGCGCACCTTGTCGCGTCGTGTGAGGGCACCTGCCTAAACGCTTTCGGTTCAGGTCGTTTCGTTTGAGGGCGGCTGTATCAAATTTGCTAAATTGTGACCGCACGGGTGCCTTGTGCATGTTCGTGTGGCCCGTTTGCCGTTTTCTCCCTTGTGCCTTCGTTTGGTCGGGCGCATCGTGTCGTTTCGTTTGAGGGCACCCGCCCAAACCCATTCGGGTCGGGTCTTTTCGATTGAGGGCGCTCGCCCAAACGCGTTCGGGGAAGGTCTTTTCAGTTGAGGGCGCCCGTATCAAATTTACTAATTTGTGACTGCACGGGGTCCTTCTACAGGACACGTGCAAAATAGTGCTTAGGGCGGGCGCGTTCAGGTCAAGTCAGGTTTGTGCAATGCGTCCGTGTTCAGGACATGTGAAACAATTTGAAGGCATGAAGGTCGTTCATCAGGGTCGGGCCGGGTTGAACGCGACCCGAGCATG
Organism: Pinus albicaulis; assembly: GCA_034641835.2. Classification (NCBI taxonomy): domain Eukaryota; kingdom Viridiplantae; phylum Streptophyta; class Pinopsida; order Pinales; family Pinaceae; genus Pinus; species Pinus albicaulis. Next base: position 62,955 of record JAXQQM020092490.1, read on the forward strand.
TTCAAACATTTTTCCAACATAGTATCAGAGCTAACGTGCAAGAAAGAGACTGAAGATCACATCCTAGTTTGCATTATGGCAAGGGTTATAAACAAGGGTTTCAAGTTTGTTGGGAATCTCACTACATTCATTAAGGGTTTCATTTTGAAGATCATTCCAAGCTAGAATTAATGGATGGAAGTTTATTTTCTTCTTTGTCTAGGACTTTCCAGAATGAGAATGTATGGGTTATTGATAATGGTGCTTCTAGACATATGATGGGAGAATGCATCCATCTTCAGACTTTGTCAGAAGGAACTTGCATCTCCTAGCTCAATCTGAAATTGCATGTCCTTCTCGTTCAGGTAGCTGAAACACTTCTTGTTCTTGGTCATGTGAAAGGATGCTCATGAATCAATATACAATACACTATTGTCTACTGAGCTTGCCATGCAATCTATCAAAGGGAAATATTTCTCGAACTAGGCAGAAAATGCATCTACCTCCGCTGATGCACCAACATGATCCTTACTAGACTCCTTCCAATTAGGGCACTTGGTGGCATAATGTCCGAACTCATGGCAATGGAAGCACTTGATCTTGCTTAGATCCTCCTTCTTCTTCTCGCCCTTCTGACTGGACTCAGCCTCTCCTTGGCCCTTCTTGCCCTTGGCTTTGCTACCTTCACCTGCTAGGGAAAAGTTCTCCTCGTCCTCTACAAGAGCTTCTTTACCAACTCTCGACCTTCTCCGGATCTCTTCTTGAACACAATCACTCCATAACCTTTCCCAACTAGGAATATTATCTCTGCCACTTACTACATCTTGGAAACTATACCAAGACTTATGGAGTCCCAGTAGCGTGGGACTCACAAGGTCATTGTCTGCTAAAGTCATGCCCACACCACCTAGCTCATCTTGAACTTGAGTGAACTTTGAAAGATATGCGATGATGGGCTCATCTTTGCTCATCTGCTTACTTCTTAGCTTCTCTTTGAGAGCAAGCTTCGTGACATCACTGGAAGCCTGAAACAAATTGAAGATGGCTTTAAATTTAAACATCTCATACACTGTCTTCTTCTCATTAAGATGAGGAATAATATGATCTCTGAACCCCTTTAGAATGATCCTTCTTGCCTTGGTGTCATTCTTAGTATGCTGGGCCAACCGTTGGGGATCTTGAGGTGGCACTATTGCCTACTTGACATACTCTGCTACCCCATTATCTTCCAACACTACCGTGATTTTCTTCTTCCATGCACGTAAATTTGAGGCTCCTTCTAAATTGTGATTTGACCTTAGCCCTAGGACCGACATATTGCTATCCAAGGAACTGCTCTGCTCTGCTCTACAAACTATCACCCTGAAAACAATCTTGTCCTCATGTTGTCCTAGTTGTACTGACCTTGCAAACACACAGACCCTTTCTCCTACTTTCTTGCGCTCAGATAGTCCTTATTTCCTCGTGCACAAGTTTCCTAGTTCCTAGTGTAGGGGACTCCATATTCTTTAGGGCTTGATTCCTATTTCCTAGCGCAAAATTTCCCTATTTCCTAGCGCAATTCTGCCACAAGAAAAGCTCTCTTCAATGCTCTGTATTGGCTCCTCCAAGATACGCACTCACAACAAAGATCTCTCACACAATTTTGTGCTCTCTCTCACAATCTCGAGAGTTGTGTCTTGTCACAGTCCTTTGTGCACAAAACAACTATGAAACTTTGTGCCTTTGTCCTCCTTTATTGATTCGATCCATGCTAAAATTGGCAAGTTACAAATTTAGAACATATGTTTTGATTGAATAGTTAACAGAGTCTAACTGGTTCTCTAACTCGTCCTTGCTTCAATCAAGGATTGAAGCTCCCAAATCGTCCTCTTCTAAATTTATAACTGCCTCTCAAACTTGTAGTCAAATTGAAGAAGGTCCATGTAACTGATCCTCCAACACTACGCATGAATTCACCATCTCCACGAACTCGTCCATGGGCAAAGGAAGACAAATCATGGTCTTTTTGGCTAAGGCACGCACCAGAGAAGACCTTCTCTCGCTACACTTTTCAACAATCCCATTGTCCATCTTGATTACATACGATGTCATTGGATTCATGGTCTTCATATCACACTTGACTAATTGTGGGTTTTGCTCCTAACAACTATCGATTAAGACGATTCATTGCATCCTAGGGTTGACAGGATCACAGCTATGCCATCTCCATGAGATCAAGTTTAATGGTCACTTTTTTGAGGGAGGTTCTGTTGTTTGTTTTGGGACTCAAGAAGTTCTCTTGTGACTTTCTCTCATCGGTATGATTAGAGAGGCCTAGATTTATCTGTTCAAGGGTTGATTCTCTCTATACAAGAGACTTTGGATGGCCTCTCTAGACTCAGTACCATTAAGAGCATTGCTTGTTTATTTCAACCTCTCCAGATTCAAATGGTCATTAACACCTAAGGTCTAGGCCTTGGTTCCCCATGAGACCTTGCTTTGAAGGGGCATGTTAAAAGTAACCTATGAGAGTATATATGCTTTCATTGTCCTTGGGATTTGGAGATCATGATATCAATAGTAGAGTTATGTTGTTGGTTAGAGCTTGTTAGGTGTGCAGGGTTATGCTATTTGTTTGATCTTTCATACTATAGAGTTAGGGAAATGCTGCTAGCATTGGTTAATTGTTCTTGAGATATGATAATATAGATAATTTAATCTTAATAAATGTCCACAAATAAATAGAAAAGTAAGTCAATAAAATTAAAATATTTATATTTTATTGAATTTATTAAAATATTAATTATCAATATTTATATTTTATTTGTTTTAATTATATTATATAAAATTAAATTTTAAATGTATTATGATTTTATATCTAATTAATAATTAAACTAATAAATATTAATATTTTAATTATTAAAAAAAAATTGTTTCAAGATTTGTAAAAGTTCGATGGCATGCCACATAAGTCGAACATTGGGATTGGTTGGTTTCATTAAAATTAAGGGTATGATAGCCGAAAGTGTAAGAAAGCCCCTGTTCGAATGTTCGACTCTTCAGGAAGAGGATGTTCGACTGTTCAGAAAGACGCATGGGTTGATTTCATTAAAATTACCGGTATGAAAGCCCAAAGTGTAAGAAAGCCCTTGTTCGACTGTTCGATTGTTCAGGAAGAGGATGTTCGACTATCTAGGAAGACGAGGTTGAGGTAATCGTTGTTCAACTGTTCAGGAAGATGAGGTTGAGGTTTTGAGCGCATGCCGAAGTCCCCAAAGTCGAACTTGACACCGTATGAAAGCTCAAAGTCGAACTTGACACCGTAAGAAAGCCCAAGAAAACTCGTGGTTCGACTGTTCAGGAAGACGAGGTTGAAGTTTGGAGGGCATGTCAAAGTCTCCAAAGTCGAACTTGACACCTTATGAAAGCCCAAGAACAGAGGAAAACTGGCTGTTCTTACCCAAAGTGGATGTGCTGGTTATTTGGCGCCAAATTTTTTGCTCTCGGGGCTGGGAATTTTTTCTATATAATTGCAGCGTTCATCCTGGATAAAAACACATTACACAGAACTTGGAGGCTTTTGAAGAGGCGAGCAACAGCAAATTCACAATTGAAGTTTGCATACCCAGAGGCACAGGTTAGTTGGATTTTATATTTTTCTATTTCCTGGCTTTGTATTTGCTCTGTTCAACACCACAGTTGGCTTATTGTCATGAATGTTTTCCTCCTTTTACCTAGAGAGTTGCTTTTGGGCCCTTACAAATGTTTTCTCTGATATTCTGTTCCTAGATTTCAATGTCACATGAAAATTTGAACCGACTGATATCCATATTCACATACCGCAGCTTCAAATTTTAAATTAGCTCTTCCAACTAAGGCTTGAAAGAGAATGAAAATACACACAAGTCGATTTTCTGTGCCCCTTTGTTAAACGACGTCTTTGTTCTTTATAAAAATGAACTCTAGACTGACAGGGTGCATGTGGGGATCTGTTGGCAGGGTGCATGTGGGGATCTGTTGTTCCTCAAGCACCAATGTCTCGTCTTCAAATGGATTTTCCCCAATTACCCCCAAAAATAAAAAATGAAAATAAAAAGGAGTTGCCTTTGGGCCCTTACAAGTGTCCACCCTATATCCTGTGCATATATTTGATCGGTTGCACATTGCCAGAGAATTTGAATGGACTAAACTTTGTTTGCCCATGTTGCAGCTTCAGTTTTTACATTAGATTATCTGATTAAAGCCTGAATGAGAATGGAATATACACAAGTTGGTTTCAAGCACCAATGTCTTAACTTCAAATGGATTTTCCCCAATTACCCCCAAAAATAAATAAAAAATGAAAATAAAAGGGAGTTGCCTTTGGACCCTTACAAGTGTCCACCCTATATCCTGTGCATATATTTGATTGGCAGCACATTTCCAGAGAATTTGAATGGACTAAGCTCTGTTTGCCCATCCTGCAGCTTCAATTTTTACATTAGATTATCTTATTAAAGCCTGAATGAGAATGGAATATACACAACTTGGTTTCTGCACCTCGATTTCCAATAATATTTTTGGTGTTAATAATATAATAAAAATAATATGCCTTAATTCAACATGTGCACCCTCCATGACAATGCACCAGATGCTTGTTGATTTGTATAGCTTGTCACACCCATATTGATAGGTTTAAATCAATTAGCCCATTAACGCCTAATGTTCAAATTAGATTCACACATAGCTCTGTAACCTTGTAACCATGTGCAGACAGATATGTGGTGACCTACTCAGACGTATTTGGGCATCATGGTGAAATAAACACTCAACAAGAATAGTTCTCCTTTGTCTGTAAATATGCATGCTAAGTTCAGTGCTAAACCAAGCAAAGGACAGCACCCCACAACTGCACTCTACTGTAACGATACATGTAGGAATTCAGGACCCCAAAATAGTACCTCAGGAGTGTGCCCTCATGTGTTGGTGAGAATGTACAAAAGTTATTTTCAGAGTTGTCCCTTATCTCTCTTTGCATGCTGGGTTAAAACACAGCATGAGCACACTGTGTCTTCAATAGAAGTGCTCCTTATGTATGCAAATATGTCCAATAGAATAACATAAACTCAACACCCTCATCTGCTAGTTTAAATAATGTATTTAGGTTTCATATGCAGTGTATAGCATACTCAAACCAATCCTCCAAACAGGGGATCCTTGCTGCTGAGAATACGCTACAGGACCAAAAATCAACCTCTAATGAGGACAACATCCTCATTCTATGAATAGGTGCCCTGCATGTTAGAAGTATGCCATAGAAATAGCATTTAATCTCATGCAAATGAAACTCCAAAAGGCTACAGTCTGGAAATAAGATAGTTCATAGTCCCAAGTAACCTTGGTTGCAGGCATTTTTGAAAGGCCGGAAGAGTATATGAAGGTCGTTATGATGAAATGGAGCAATCAATCTTTTTAGTCAAGCAACATTGCAGATTTTGATGGAAGCATTGAACATCCATATTCCAAAAACCCTGTCTATTGATGCTCTTTCCAAGAAAGCAACAGATAAATAATCCTAGCTGCTCTAGAATCCTAAAAAGAAAATGTTTTTAATATTGATTTTCAACCAGAAGTCATAGTTCATGGTTGTTGATTCTAATAGTTGTCAGATACTTATAAATAGCATTCTCATAATATGGGCATGGTTATATAGCATTTATGCTCCTTTTGGATTGTTTTTGGAAAATAGTCAAAGCTCTAGGCTCTAGTAAGAACTCAATTTGTCTGAACATTTCTCTATACTGCAATTTAGTAGTATTAATAACCTGATCTTTACCTATCAATGTATGTATACATACATGCACAAATAGGGGTCAACTTCAAGAGGGGACAACCCAAGATCCCGTGATTGTCTTAGTGATGTCTCCTCAATGCTAAGATAATTAGGAAATGCCAAGGGCATCCTCCAACCATCCTTAGGAGGGGAGGGCGTCTACTATTCTGCAGGGGCCACACCCATGAAAACAAGGCATTTCCCACCTCTCCAGGAATAGAAATAGACAAGGATGTATCCCCTATTCAATACAACAAAAAGAGGTAGCTGTATAGAGTATGCCCAAATGATCTTGAGAAAATGTGGGTGGTGCAGGACCTGACAAACATAATCAATGTCTCCCCCCTTATTCATAAATTATTTGAAAGAAAAGCAATTGGATGAAGATAAAATAAGCAATTCATGTAATGCTGTCAAAGTTCAATTTGTGCTTAAGGGAACCTGTCGAGAGTGAGGTAAGGTTTTGTTTAATGATTTGGTTGGAACTTGTCCATGACTTTGACTATGATATGATATCTTCCATATCTGAAATTTTGCAATGAAGAATCTATGATCTATGCATCAAGTTGTAACTTGTTTATTGCTTTAAGGAGTGAGTTGGATCGCTATTTATTTCCCTTAATATTTATGTACAATATCTTATTTTCTAATGGAAGATTTCTTTTCTATCTTCCCATTTCCTATGGAATCTTTTTATTGTTGATTCCTCTACTCATTTTGTTTCCTATAGATATCCGCCCTAGTTTCTTGACTATAGAGAACCCATGTTTCTAGAAGCATATTTCCTGTCTTTTCCTGTTTTTTGTTCGTAGTTCTTGGGGAGGCAGCTGAGGAATTATTCTGGGTTGCTCCAAGATAATCTCAAAAATGCATGAACGATGGACATAATAGTTAACTATTAATGACAATGGAATATGACTAAGCTCTGTCATATTCCAAAAACCCTGTCTATTGATGCTCTTTCCAAGAAAGCAACAGATAAATAATCCTAGCTGCTCTAGAATCCTAAAAAGAAAATGTTTTTAATTTTGATTTTCAACCAGAAGTCATAGTTCATGGTTGTTGATTCTAATAGTTGTCAGATACTTATAAATAGCATTATCATAATATGGGAATGGTTATATAGCATTTATGCTCCTTTGGGATTGTTTTTGGAAAATAGTCAAAGCTCTAGGCTCTAGTAAGAACTCAATTTGTCTGAACATTTCTCTATACTGCAATTTAGTAGTATTAATAACTTGATCTTTACCTATCAATGTATGTATACATACATGCACAAATAGGGGTCAACTTCAAGAGGGGACAACCCAAGATCCCGTGATTGTCTTAGTGATGTCTCCTCAATGCTAAGATAATTAGGAAATGCCAAGGGCATCCTCCAACCATCCTTAGGAGGGGAGGGCGTCTACTATTCTGCAGGGGCCACACCCATGAAAACAAGGCATTTCCCACCTCTCCAGGAATAGAAATAGACAAGGATGTATCCCCTATTCAATACAACAAAAAGAGGTAGTTGTATAGAGTATGCCCAAATGATCTTGAGAAAATATGGGTGGTGCAGGACTTGACAAACATAATCAATGTCTCCCCCCTTATTCATAAATTATTTGAAAGAAAAGCAATTGGATGAAGATAAAATAAGCAATTCATGTAATGCTGTCAAAGTTCAATTTGTGCTTAAGGGAACCTGTCGAGAGTGAGGTAAGGGTTTGTTTAATGATTTGGTTGGAACTTGTCCATGACTTTGACTATGATATGATATCTTCCATATCTAAAATTTTGCAATGAAGAATCTATGATCTATGCATCAAGTTGTAACTTGTTTATTGCTTTATGAGTGAGTTGACTGCTATTTAATGACGATGGAATATGACTAAGCTCTGTCATATTCCAAAAACCCTGTCTATTGATGCTCTTTCCAAGAAAGCAACAGATAAATAATCCTAGCTGCTCTAGAATCCTAAAAAGAAAATGTTTTTAATTTTGATTTTCAACTAGAAGTCATAGTTCATGGTTGTTGATTCTAATAGTTGTCAGATACTTATAAATAGCATTCTCATAATATGGGCATGGTTATTAATGACGATGGAATATGACTAAGCTCTGTCATATTCCAAAAACCCTGTCTATTGATGCTCTTTCCAAGAAAGCAACAGATAAATAATCCTAGCTGCTCTAGAATCCTAAAAAGAAAATGTTTTTAATTTTGATTTTCAACCAGAAGTCATAGTTCATGGTTGTTGATTCTAATAGTTGTCAGATACTTATAAATAGCATTCTCATAATATGGGCATGGTTATATAGCATTTATGCTCCTTTGGGATTGTTTTTGGAAAATAGTCAAAGCTCTAGGCTCTAGTAAGAACTCAATTTGTCTGAACATTTCTCTATACTGCAATTTAGTAGTATTAATAACCTGATCTTTACCTATCAATGTATGTATACATACATGCACAAATAGGGGTCAACTTTAAGAGGGGACAACCCAAGATCCCGTGATTGTCTTAGTGATGTCTCCTCAATGCTAAGATAATTAGGAAATGCCAAGGGCATCCTCCAACCATCCTTAGGAGGGGAGGGCGTCTACTATTCTGCAGGGGTCACACCCATGAAAACAAGGCATTTCCTACCTCTCCAGGAGTAGAAATAGACAAGGATGTATCCCCTATTCAATACAACAAAAAGAGGTAGCTGTATAGAGTATGCCCAAATGATCTTGAGAAAATATGGGTGGTGCAGGACCTGACAAACATAATCAATGTCTCCCCCCTTATTCATAAATTATTTGAAAGAAAAGCAATTGGATGAAGATAAAATAAGCAATTCATGTAATGCTATCAAAGTTCAATTTGTGCTTTAGGGAACCTGTCGAGAGTGAGGTAAGGGTTTGTTTAATGATTTGGTTGGAACTTGTCCATGACTTTGACTATGATATGATATCTTCCATATCTGAAATTTTGCAATGAAGAATCTATGATCTATGCATCAAGTTGTAACTTGTTTATTGCTTTATGAGTGAGTTGACTGCTATTTATTTCCCTTAATATTTATGTACAATATCTTATTTTCTAATGGAAGATTTCTTTCTCATTTTCTCCCCATTTCCTATGGAATCTTTTTATTGTTGATTCCTCTACTCATTTTGTTTCCTATAGATATCCGCCCTAGTTTCTTGACTATAGAGAACCCATGTTTCTAGAAGCATATTTCCTGTCTTTTCCTGTTTTTTGTTCGTAGTTCTTGGGGAGGCAGCTGAGGAAGTATTCTGGGTTGCTCCAAGATAATCTCAAAAATGCATGAACGATGGACATAATAGTTAACTATTAATGACAATGGCGGTATGCAAAAGAGGACTCCATTCAAAACTTTACACCTCACTCTATGAATCCAATCCAAAGACTAGCTAAAGGACAGATTCTTAAAGAATTCATTTTTTTCACATGAATGTAGCAGCATTTATCAGATTGTCATTACAATTCAAGATTTTTCTTAAAAAAAATGCATTTCAGTCTTTCCACTGCATCGTTTGTAAAGTATCTCTAGCATTTTACTGCTCGTTTGTCAGGCATTGCAGCTAGTCTCTTTCCAGCAGTGTTTATAGGAGGATTTGATTTTACAATGTTGCTGTTTCAATGAGTTATGAATGCTGCAAACTGAATTCTAAAAACAATTATTAAGCCTTCTAAAATTTATCAAGCTGCCGAACTGGGTTCATCACATATAGGACTTGAGTCTTAGACAATAGTTGCCTAGTTCTGTTGTACAAAAAAATTAAATTTTCTGTAAATATGCATACAAGAAAATGTAGAAATGGCAAGCTTCAGAAACACTCCCATATAGTATTAGGTAAAACAATCTCTCTTCCTGAAAGAACTGATGTAGAAGTTAGAAGTTTAGAACCAATAGCATATCACAAGATATAACATATTTTTGGACATATCTAATTCCATGGTAAGAGTAATTTATTCACAATAACATCTGGTCCTCACTGCCATCAACATGGCTATATTCTGACTTCTTATAGAGGTTTCGAGATTCTTACCCACAAGGCTTTCTGTCCACAATGTGGTATAACCGTCCTGGGGCATATAGTCTCCGTGGATCGTTGAACTTCCTTTCTTCTGACATAAATGTATCTTTCATGCATCTGACACACAATAAACAAGGCAAGCTGTCCAAACACACCCATATTTTTAGAATCTTGATTGAATAAATTATACACTGAGACTAGGATAATCAAAGAGAAGCAATTGTTACGGGTAATTATTATAACAAAAACTTTTTAATTGGTAAAATAGTTTGGAAATGTAACATGACCACCATGCTAATTACAATTAGAAGTAAATTTTGGTCATGAAGAAACCTTGAAGTTCATATGATGCACTTTAGGTATAATGGGTCAAAAGATGATTCTACCAACATGTAGATTAAAATTTAAAACCAATAGTGGAAAGACATTCATACCAGAAAAGAGACTTAAAAATATCTTCCAGGGGAGTTGCAGTCCTTGGCAAGAAATCATCCTGGAGGAAGTTGCAAAATAGGCAAAACCATAAATTGATCCATCTATATCCATCAATAGAATTGTAGAAATAGATACAAAGCCAGAACAGCGCTGATGCAATAGATTGTTGTGCTGATAACATATGATCACTGCAAACTACTACTTGATATTTCATTTGAATGGAGAACAAAAGAGATATGTTCCAAAATAGAGGCTGTTGGAAAAAATTTAATTAAAACCAACTTTAGCACTGCTAAACCGTGCTAAATCCTGCAAATAAATCATTGAGGCTAGTATTTGTCAAGTCTCAGTCCTTAAAGCTGAGCAGACCTGAATATGCACACTTCTGGAGTTTCTAGAGTCGTTTGAAATTTGTGGAAGGTTCTATATATATACTCTGTCACAGACTCATTGAAGGGGACCATTCAAGCTTCATTCCAATTTCTGACCGTTTCAAGGACTGACAAAATTCTTGTGTTGAAGGAATTTGATTACTGTGCATTGTAATCTCTCACCAATAAAGGAGTACCTTCAATGCTAATAAATTTGAATATCATGTGCATTGACAGAATTTCCTTGATAGCAAAGTATGAAAATATCACTATGTATCATGACAGTTTATCTCCTTGACACTGATGACTACAGTGTAAATATGATTCTGGCTTAGAGGAACACAGTATGACCCTTTTGGTTAGTACGTGTATGGTGATCTCTATGTATTGTTAATATCTCTAAGCATTGTCTTGGGACTGTATGAGTACCAAGCTCAAAATGACAATAAATCTAGGTTGTGGTCCACATGGCACAAGCTTGTGAGTGGCAATGATATGCTTGCAAAGATATTATTTGGGTACACTGCTCTTTATCTAGAATTACAATGAGATAGTTGTCCAATAGTTGGTCATGTTACAGTAGGAACGTCATCAATATAGGAAATCTAGTTTTTGACTGAAAATGAGAGCAGGGCATAAGGAAAATAATTGCCACAAGGTAAAACTATGATTGACAACTTGGCATATATTTGATTGGTTGCACATTGCCAGAGAATTTGAATGGACTAAGCTCTGTTTGCCCATGCTGCAGCTTCATTTTTCACTTTAGATTATCTGATTAAAGCCTGAATGAGAATGGAATATACACAAGTTGGTTTCAAGAACCAATGCCTTAACTTCAAATGGATTTTCCCTAATTACCCCCAAAAATAAAAAAATGAAAATAAAAGGGAGTTGCCTTTGGAACCTTACAAGTGTCCACCCTATACCCTAATGTGGACCTGTAGTTTTCAAGTTGAGAAACAACCACAAAATTTCGGCATTTATTAACTAAGGAGAGTGATTTCAGGCCTGTGTTTTAGGATTCAGACCAGCATTCCAAGGCTCAAGTCTGTGGTTTTCCTGGAAGTCTCGGACCAGTATCTTTTCTACAACCTTCAGGTCTTGGACACTTCAGTTTGGGTCACAGTATCACGATAATTTTTGTATTGAAGTTTGGTTTGTATTGCAGTTGAATAGATCAGATATCAGGTTAGTATTTGATAGGTTTTCATTTGAGTGTTTTATTATTTCCTTTTGCAACTATGGGAATTGCTTGGTTGTTATGTTAGGTACATGTATAGGTCTAATAATTAATTACAAATAGCTCAAGGATATTTTCTTTCGTTTTGTTTTGGGTGGGAATCGCTTAGGTGTCCTATTGAGTGTTTGAATAGATCTTATAGCAGTCTCTGTCTTTAAAGACAGAGACTTATGGTCACAATGAAATTGAAGAGACAAAAAATTTGAAGGTTGGAGTTGAAGCAGAGGAGACAAAGGGACCCGGATTCGTGGAGGAAGATAAGAGCCAGATTTGAGACAAGAAGATGCAGGAGCAAGATCAAGGGTCTGAAGAAGCTGGACAGTCAATGTGGACCTGTAGTTTTCAGGTTGAGAAACAGCCACAAAATTTCGGCATTTATTAACTAAGGAGAGCGATTTCAGGCCTGTGTTTTAGGATTCAGACCAGCATTAAAGAGCAGCTTCAAACTTGGCATTCCAAGGCTAAGTCTGTGGTTTTCCTGGAAGTCTCGGACCAGTATCTTTTCTACAACCTTCAGGTCTTGGACACTTCAGTTTGGGTCACAGTATCACGATAATTTTTGTATTGAAGTTTGGTTTGTATTGCAGCTGAATAGATCAGACATCAGGTTAGTTTTTGATAGGTTTTCATTTGAGTGTTTTATTATTTCCTTTTGCAACTATGGGAATTGCTTGGTTTTTATGTTAGGTACATGTATAGGTCTAATAATTAATTACAAATAGCTCAAGGATATTTTCTTTCGTTTCTTTTTGGGTGGGAATCGCTTAGGTGTCCTATTGAGTGTTTGAATAGATCTTATAGCAGTCTCTGTCTTTAAAGACAGAGACTTATGGTCACAATGAAATTGAAGAGACAAAAAAATTGAAGGTTGGAGTTGAAGCAGAGGAGACAAAGGGACCCGGATTTAAGTTAGTCATTTTTATTTTAGTCACTTATTATCTAGTCGTATATTTTATTCCTAGACTAAATTAGTCATTTAAGTTAGTCATTTTTAGTTCGGCTACTTAAAATTGCTCAAATTTAGTAGTAATTCACTTGAAATAATAGCAGTGACTAAATTTTTTCGTCACCTGGTCATTAATTTCATCATTTTTTACTAGTGACTTCTAGTCAGTCACACTGCCTAATCTTGATTAATTAGCCTTTAAATTTTCTGTTGATAGGATAGTGAATTTGATTTGCCAAAATGATTAATCTTGGCTTATCAGTAGATAGATTAGGATAGAAATCAAGGGTTCAAACATACTCAAAATCTAAACTTGACATTTCAAAAAGAAAATGACTCAAATCTATTTTGTTTTCTGAGTCAAAAAGGATAAAAATCTGGTTCTAATTAGCTCAAAATCTGAACCAAACGGCAAAGGAGAAACATCTCAAATAAAGTCAAAACAGAGCTGTAAAGAAAAAAGAAGGCCATGATGAGTAACTTTCAGATCTCAAGCCTTCCATTTTGATTTAATTTTCTGAAAATAATAATCTATGTGCAGCTTATTTTTAAGCCATAGATCAGCATCAAGTTAGACTGTTCAATCCTAACTTGAATGCTTTTTAAATTTATGCTTTAGCAAATAGAGAATAAAAATCTGTTAGACTGTTTAATCCTAACATATTAGTAGATTAGGTAGAGAAGCATATGGGCTCAACCGTTTAATCTGAGTTCATGAAGAAATAAGTAGTAGAAATAGATTAGATTTTTTTCTTTCAAAAGAATAAAATGTTGAAAGAGAGTTTGCCAATCCAAGTGCACTCTAAGGAAGAAAAAATGTTAGATCAATAAGATTGGGTAGGTAGAAAGCTTGTTGATGAAATATTCATTGTTTTCCATGGCTATTAGCATTTCCAGAGAAAAATAAGATCATTCAATCAAAGAAAGATAGCCCAATGGATGAGGCAACTGATTAGCATCTCAGAGAATGCAAGTCTAAAATTCTTGATGCCTTCAAGAAGGCATCATCCCCAAGTGGAGCCACTGTTAGCCACCTATAATATTTGATTATAGCAAGAGGTGGCTAAGACTTTTTGAGTCTCCAAGGAACAAAGTTTTATTACTAAAATTTTTTGGCTCTTGAAGACTCTTGAAGGCCTCATGCCTATGTCCAAAAATATTCATTGCTGTTCCCATTTTATACTCAGAAATTCTACTAATTTCATGAGAAATTGCTGCTGAAAAACCATCATTTTCCCCCTCCCCCTCTTCCAAAATTAATCTTCATTTGCTCCCCTTTTCTCCATGAATTCCTCTATTTTTCAGGATTTCCTTTCTTCCATTCATGAAAATCATCTTTTCAAATTTAAAAACTCACTTTTTAACCTTACTGAACCCATCAAATTCCATTGAAAAAACTCTGAGAAATTCATAAAAAACAAGTTTTATTTACTATGGACCTAAGCCCCTTGGGCTAGGTCCTAACCACATGCCCATGCGTTAAAACCAAGCACTAAAACCTTTTGGCGCTAATCGCATCGCAAAAATCCAAAGAACGCAGGTCTTTTCCATATTCGAAAGTTTCGATGCGATTAGCTTTGCATCATATAAAACCCGATGCAATTAAAACCTTTGTATAAATATCCCGTGGGCCCACCTCGGTGCTTAAAACCTTGTTAATATTTCATTCCCGATCGTTCTTTTTCTTTGTAATGTCTTAAAACCCCACTTTTCCAAAGTTTTAACTTAAAAAACCCAAGTCACGTGTTGAAATATTTAATGGGTAGATTGAAAGATTGATTGCGCAATCGCAATCGGAGATAGTTCAATGGGTTTATCAAAAATACCCACATCAAAAGTTCTGATGCGATTGGGTCTTATATATGTTTTTCCGCCCCACCACTGTTTCATATGACTTATGCCCGAGACTGAGTGTTGAAGTCCCAAGCGCTGAAATCACATCGCAAGTTTTCAGAATGGGTTGATAAAAAAGACCCGACCTTCCGATTGCGATAGGCCCCTTTTTATAAAGCCGTGGGCCCATCACGATTCATACATCCGAAGGCCCCGCAGTCAGGCGCCAGACCTTTTTTATATATTTTATTTCTACCCCCTGATCCATAAAAAACATTTGTTTTTATTTAAAACTTTGGGTTTTATTTATTTCTGCCAGTATGTGTTTTAAACACGATCTCCATCGTTGATCAGTAGGCCAATATAATGACCACCGTTCAATCGCATCCCAACGCTCAATCGCATTGCAAAATTAAATCGCATACATTTGTTTTTCTCCCCCCGATTGGCCATACCCCGATTCGTTCTCCACCGTTGATCTACTTCTTAGATCAACGGTTCGTGCTAACTCGCATCGCAAATCTCCATCGCATGCGTTCGTTTATTCCACCGATTTCCCATCCCCCGATTTATTCTCCACCGTCGATCTAATCTATAGATCGACGGCCTGCGCTTCATCACATCGCATGATTCAATCGCTCCATTCGCTCCATACCCCCGATTGCGATCTGCCGATTGAATCCGGACTGTCCACGTGTCTAGATCGGATGGTCCAAAATCACTCTCCTTTATTCTTCTCCCGCTCTCCTTTTTTCCACCGTTGGATGCTTTCATCCAACGGCCATGCTTCTCCCCGATGCATCCAACACATTTTAACCTATTTCTATAGGATTTTATAACATTTTTTTTTTTGCAGGTTCCGAAGGTTTTGTCCACATTACAAAGAAAAAGAAAGCCAAAGGTCCCGATCTTTCGTCCTTTGGTTATCAAAGGGACTAAAGTATTCCACTCCACGTTTTATCAACGTTCCATGGGCGCCGAAACTATAAAGGCCCTGCACATCGACAAGACACTATTTTATTCAAAGCATAGTTAAAGAGTATAATTTTTGAAGAACAGAGTGCAGCAGAGAAGAATATTAAAGACAGATCTGGGGAATTACAGCTAAGAATAATTATCAAAAGCCTATTCCCTAGATTAAAACACAGTCAACAAAAAATTATAAATGTTTAGCAAACAGAAAGGCCTCCACCACCACATTTGAGTCGAATTGATTCCTTAGCTACCATAAAAGCCAGCTGTTGCCTCAAACCATTCAAACAGAGGCCGAAGTTATTGATTAAGAAAATATCTGCTTCACAGCTCAGCCATGCAATTACTTCTGCAAGGGAATAAAAGCAAAAATATCTGCAGAGTTACTCTAACATAATGCAGAGCCTCAAATTCAACATAAAGCTCCCACCGAGCTTAAATCTTAATTGTAAAACAGTTAATATAGTGAAACACCTGTAAACTTCTTCATCGAGCCCCTCAAAAGGCCTAGAAGTCTTGAATCTATATTAGTTTCCTTCAGAGATATTTTATCAGATCTCACCTCCTCACTCTTCTATAAATACTTCTGTAGAAGATGAGCAATTGTTGGTTGGTTGTTGTTTTATCACAAGCTGTAATACTGAAACTCTTTGAAATAAATACATAGTTCGTTGAAGTTGAAGAACAAATTGAAGTCTTGGAGGTCTTGATGATGTTGTTGCATGCTTGTTCCTGAGAAGGCTCTATCATTGGATCCATGAGCTTGGCTATTGGTGAAGTATTCTGAACTGTTTTATGTTTTCCCCTGTTTTCATTATGTTCCATAATTTCTTTACTACAGTAGGTTGAAATTTTTGGGCTAAGAAATGACTGTTGGAAGCACCTTAGACTTGTTCATCCTTCACTATTTTGTGTTTTCTTCTGCTGAAGTATTTTAGAGGCTTTAATCTTTCTCTTTAGTCTTCATGCTTGTTTATTTCCTTAATAGTTTGAACAGTTGGTTTCAGCATGATTTATGGTTCTCCCTGCTTGTCTGCTGCCACTTAAAAAACTGTTATTGAAGTCTCCCTTTTGAAGTTCTTTTCTTACAGTAAATCAAAGAGGTCTATTTTGATCTTGCCCTTTTTCCTCACTTAAACAATTGGCTTAAAGGTCGTTTATAATTATGATCATATATGTTCTTAGGTGTTCCCTTTTCTATGAATGCAATTATCAGTGAATATTTTATGTTTTTCTAAGTCATTTGAAATAAAATCTTTGAGGAAATAGGGTGTTCCCAGAATCTTAGATTTCATTTTAAAAGTTGTTTTGAAATCATTATTTTCTTAAAGCTGTGATTTGTAGAATTTATGGTTAGCCCTGTCTATCTAAGAGCTCTTTATTGTTCAAATTGTGCTTTCGAATTCCCTTTGTTGAGAATTAAACCTCTCTTTCCAAATCATTAATGTTCATCTCATTTCCAAAACAAAAGGATCCTGTGGCCAGGTTATATTTTCCTGTTGATATCCCATATCCATTGATGAGTTTGTTATGACCTTTTCTTGACTCCATTGCCCAATGAATGAGATTTTTTTCCATTCTGTGTATCTTTCCTAGACCTTTCATGTTCTACTGTATCAATTCATTCAACCAAACAAACAAACAAACACCCGCACTTAATAACTAGTCTAAAACCAATAATCATAGCACACAAGATAAACCTTTGCAAACAAACTTTTGAGAGAGCCCTCTCTGAGAGCAGGATGACTAGATCCTGCAACTCTAAAGATTGGTTCTGATGTTGCCTTGTCTTTTGATTTTCCAAACTATCAAAACACGGGACACCAACACTAACCTCCTCAAATTTTAATCTCAACACTTTATTCATATCAATAGAAACATAATCATAATATAGATATTCACTCTCTAAATTTCCTTCCTTATCTTGATGTCGATGCTTCCAAAATTCCTCAATTTATCACAACTTTTTATGACTCTTTAAATACATATTTTCTGTCTCAAAAACTTAAAATACCCCATACAATTAGTTGAAGAAAAAAAAAAGAAACAAAAAACCTCATAAGTGCTGTTGATGCTGCCAGAATTCCTCAATGTATCCTGTACAAATGCTGAAAAGAAGAAATTCCTACGTACCTTTGATATGCCTTGGTTAGAAGATCTATTACTTGATTTTTTTCCCTATATACAATTTGAGTGGGCCTAATGATACAGCTTGAGTGGGCCTAGTGTTTAAGAGAATGTGTTTCCTCCTAAGAGGTCACAGGTTTAAAACTAGTAGGGGTAGAGTATGTATGTCTTTGTAGACTTAGCAGTCGCCACGGAGGTGGGTCCCTTGCCCCATAAAAAAGGGGTCTCATACACCTATTTGGTGACTAGCTTGGCCGTGACCCTAAAATTAGATAATAATAATGATAATAATAATGATAATAATAATAATAATAATAATTGAAAATATCTTACCAAATTGCAAATATGTCTCATCCAAATTGTGAGGATAGGAGGATTGAAATTGGAATGTTCCTTTACCCAATCAATTATGCCCTTTTCATCTCCAAACACATGAATTAACTCCAATCCTAGCCAACTAGAACATATAAAGACACGCTAAAGAGAAATTATTTTATCCCTACACTATTAGTTCACTTTCCTCCCTCCCACCAGAAATGAGTTACACATACAATTCATAATATCAAAATTTAAACTGTTTATCCTATTTTTCACGATTTTGCATCAAATGATACTGTGTTTAAATCAGAGTGATTTTTTGTAGCTATGATGGAAATAAGTTTTTTTATACCAGTCTCAAAGTGTGTTGTGTGGATATTGTATTTAAATGAGATTGAATTTTTCATTGGGATGGAAATAAATTGTTTTATGCAAGTCTAATATTACAAAGTGTGTGATAAAAATCTAGGAAAAAGGGTTCATACTATGGATTTATTCAGCACAACGTCTCACCATAATCTATTTATAGTTGAAGAAGTGGGTAAGGGTTTTCCACTTGATAAGAATCTTTTGTCGTGTTTATTGGAACTTGCTAGTCATGATCTATGTAGGGAAAATAGCTTGTGTATAGTGACTACATTTTATTTTTTTCTACCTTTCATATTTGTATTTTGACTCATGTGTTTTCATGCTTCTAGTATCCTTTGATCGAGTATGAACATACCTTTGAAAAACTATGACAACTATTTGATATAATATTGTCTAGATCTACAGTGATTGGGGTGGATGAGAGGATGCTTTTGGAAATTCCGGCAATGAATGATCCAGCCATTGAGATTAATGAAGGAAATATTTCATGTGATTGTGTTTCCATTAAAGTTATTTGTAAGGAACCTCTTGATAAATTTCTACCATGTGCACCTTGTTGATTCTCTGTTCTATCTACAATGCCTTCTGATTGGCTTATGATTTGGCAGAGTATTTATGTAATTGTTTATTTCTTTGGTTTTTCATCAAAAATTTTATATTTAGTATTTATGATTACTTTTTCTAATATGTATGTAGTATTTAGGATTTCTTTTTCTGATATTTTCTTTCTAATGTAACTACTTTTTTGTTTCTATATTTAGAATTTTGGTTAAAACTTTGCAACTTTCAACTGGTTTTCCTATATTGTAATTCTTGTAAAATAGATCTTAATTTCATTGAAGGTATAACTGTCACTAACTGGGTGGATGATGGATTTTAACAGAGTTGTGGGAATTTTAAGCATGGAAAAAATATCAGCAAAACTTTTGTATGTAATATTTATGATTTCTTATTTCATTGAAGGTATAACTGTTACTAATTGGGTGGATGATGGATTTTACCTGGGTTGTGGGAATTTTAAGCATGGAAAAACTATCAACAACAACGTGCTAAATATTTTTTATCATATTGTACATTGAATGGCCAAGCATATATTGAACGTATGACTATCACCAACTAGCTGTATGATTGATTTTACCAGGATTGTGGGCATTTTAAGCATGGAAAAATTGTCAAAAACAATGTGCTAAATATTTTTTCTCATATTTTACATTTAATGGTCAAGCATATGTTGGTTTTTCACTAACCTTATCTTTTAGGGTTCAAGTTAAATATGAGGACATTGTTGACTCTCATTTTTATTGTTATTAACCGTTAATGATAACTATGTTGGATTATCTAACTTGCTGCAAAATTTTTAGGGATAGATAAGTAGGGATATATAGGAGGATGGCTATGCCAATTTGTTTTTAATTTATCTTTATTTTATGTGAAAATTTCCTTGAAAATATTCATATTTTTGGAATATATGAAGAGTGGAACATGCTGAACATAAGCCATTTAATAGTATATATTAAAGGCTTGTGATCATTCTAGTTACTTTTTTTCATGACTAGATTAAATAGTTTGTAAATTATTGTATATTAGCTTGTTGTGTGATTCATGTTACATGGGTGTGACATTGAGCTAACTCCATCGAGTTATTTTTATCATTTTAAAAATAGGGGTTGCATGATTTTATATTTTACAAATATTATCCCATTATGTGTCGAACATTTGTTTTAAATCAATGCCTAAATATGTAATTTCAAGGACTACCGTAACTCTCACATAATTCTTTAAAAGGTGGTAGCTCAATGGAAGAGCACTTGCTTTATAACTAGGAGGTCGTGTTTCAATTCCACTGTGTCCTAATATGAGTTAATCAATGTTATTGTAGTTTAGTTTTAATTAAATATTTTTAATATTGGTTTATTTCAATGGTGGGATACTTTTCTAGATTAAGTATTTTATATTGTCTCTAAAGAGACAAAAGTGATGTTGTATAATCTTTGAATGTAATTTTTTATTGTCTCTAGAGAGATAATAGTTAGGATCAAAGAAATTGTCTCTTTAAAGAAAATATGTCTTTAATCCCAAATATTTTATTTGGAGAGACAAAAATGAAACTGTCTCTGAAGAGACAAAAATGAAATTGTCTCTAGAGAGACAAACATGTTTGGGTTATACATTGTCCTTATAGAGACAACGTTTTAAGACAATTTAATTTGAGACACCCGCTTAAAGACAATATTTAAGACAATACACAAGTTTTTTTTTTTCTCAATTTAAGACAATTTACTCAAAAATTATCCTAAATATTGTCCTAAAACCCCCCTTTATGTTGTAGTGCTATATGCCAAACTAGAGAAACCATGGTGAAAATTCCAAAGGCCAAAGTCAATTATCTTCAGCTATGAGGGTATATTCGTAACAAATGAGGTGACTCTCCACCTTCCTTGTGAATCTTGACCTCCCTCATGACTCTTGAGCTCCTACTATGACTTTTGAATTCTTATGTGATCTTTGAGATGCTACTTAACTTTAGAACTTTCTAGTCACCTTTCACATTCCATCTGGGACCCTCAGTCTTCTACACATTTCACATTTTCGCGTTTTATAAATACAATAATTAAACTCCACAAATGATCTCGTGGGATCAATAGATACATATGATTTTTTTATGACACTTGGACAAGCCATGACTTGGGACTGATGACATAGAACTTTATTGTGATGTGTGCAGGTCAAGCCTTTCTCCTAGTTTACATCTTAGTATCTTCTTCATAATGGATCTTTGTTTTTTATCTATATTCACCCTCCAAAGGGTATATATGAGTGTAATATCCTTCCAAGTCAACATGAGATTCCACCATTATGTCATGGTCCATGGTTTCTTCATGTATTAATGAGGGTTCTTCTAGTGTTTCTTCTCCACAAGTTCTCTCTTGTAACTTCTTATTAATGAACTCCCTTGTATCTTCAAGATAAGTCTTCCATGTGTTTAAAATTCATTATCCTAGATCTTGGATGATATGGATTCTTCATTTTGGTTTTGATCTTTAATATTCTGTCATGATCTAGTGTCCCTTCATCCTTCTTCTTTATAGTATCTTTGTCTCTTCAGCTTCATAAGTGTGTTCTTGCATGATCTCCTTGGAATCCTCCTATAACGTCAAGATATAGTACTTGTAGATGAAATACACTTATGAAAATACAACATAAGTACAAAAATATCCTAATCTAACTGATTTGTGCAATTGAGTGATTGAACCTGAAACATAGTGAAGGGTTGAGGAGGAGGCTCAGGGATTTTATAGTGCATACTTCCAGGAGACGGGGATGAAGGTATAGTCAATATGACTGCACAATGCATCATGGCTAAGTGATAGGAAGAAAAATATACACAGTTGAGGGATAGATTGATGTAGCGAGGTAGGCTTTCTTATTGTCATTATGCAATGCAAAGTTCATGTAAGACTACACCAAAGGATTGCACAGTTGTATAGGTCTGTGAGATAGTGAGGCTTGACAGTTGACTAAGACTACACAATGTGAACTGGAAGAATGAATGGGAGAGAGAATTATGCATTTTCAAAGGATAGGAGGTAAAGACTAAGCATTGTGACTGCACAATGCTCAGCCCTCGGAATCATTGATTATGGAGTGCATAGTTCCAGTGGGGATTGTAGTAAATTCTAGTTTTATTGATGAGGTTTGAGGTGGTTTTTCCTCTAGAAGCTCTGCTCCTTCTTATTGTGAGTCCCACATTCATGATTGGAATATGGCATGGGGGTGATTGGCTGAAAGAAAGATTTGGTTCAACTCAATATATGGGTGCCTAGTTCATGGAATCCCCAGGCCTTGTTGGCTTGTGTTTTCATTAATGAGATCTCCTTCTCCTTGGTATTTCATGTGTACATGTATTGGTTTATATGTGATTCTTGTGGTTTTTATATCCTTTTTATATATGTTGGTTATGTGTTGGTTATGAGTATGCTTTATGACAAACTTGATGCATGGATCTCATCATGTTTTTACTATAAAAGGAATGTACAATGAATATATCACCTAATAGATGAAAATGTAGCTATTTTGATATAGTATCAAAGCTTCTTTACAAATCTTAGATAAGTATGATACCCCTATGCTCAAAACTATTTTCTGACCTGTAGATTACATATTTGTGACATGTTTGACGAAATTCCTGTCATGGCTAGTAAGATTTCGATCAAGTCATTGATAAAATGTTTGCATAAGTAACCTTGTTTCTATGTTATTTTTCATTTCTAAAGGTTTCATGAAGTTATAGGAAGTGGCCTGAGTCCTAGCCCTAAAAACATGGCACAAAACTTAGGCTCATTAGCTCAGAACTTCCTAGAAAAGTCAAAAGTCACTGTCATGCCTTGTTGTGGGCATGACTGAAAGGCCCCAGTCACATGCATGGCTTGTCATGGGAGCAACTAAGGCTCCATATCAGTAAAATGTTAAGTTGTATTAAGGGTTGTTCACCTAGAAGGGTTTTTTGGCTCTTGGAGGTTCTATAGTATGTGTGGAAGGTCAATTTGGTTTAGTTTTGTTGGTTGAACTTCCTTAATTGTAAAATTAGATTTGAATCACATCATAGTATCCTCTCGTCACATATTTACCCCAGTGGACCGGTTAGCTTGGGAAAATGTGGGAGGAGGGTCTTACAACATACATTACTATCAATAGTAATGAATAATATTTCTTCGACATATAAACATTTGGATCAAACTTACAGAGTTGGAAAACTTGGGACAAAAGGTAAGAGTCCATATTTATGTACCATGCATGAGGTACCCATTGAGGCTATAAAAATACTGACATATGGAAAAATCATCATCTTAAGAACTGACATCTAGAAGTGGTGTAGGTTTTGTGATAGGTTGCTCTAGAGTTGTATGGAGAGGATCTTCTTCAAACATTACACTCCTCTTAATAACTAACTATTTTGTGGAAAGATATATAAACCAATACCCTGTGACTCCATATAAAAATCCAATGAACATGCAATCCTTACTATGTGGCTCTAAATCCTTTCACTTATCTAATATAATTTGATCCCATGCATGTGATCTAAGGATATGGAAATGAGTGACTTCCAATTTCTTACCACACCAAGCCTCAAAAAGAGTATCCCCCTTAAAATAATTTCATGGTACTTTTTTCTAGATGTAAGCAGAACATAGTTTATTGCTTCAACCCATAAATTTGAAGTTATTGACCTTGCCTGCAAGATGCAGCTTTCCATTTCTTTTAACATCTCGTTCTTTCTTTTTTCCATTTCATTTTTTTGTGGAGTGTACAAAGTTGTGTTTTGAAACTAAATACCTAAATTTGAACAAATAATTTCCATATATTTTTTCACATATTCACCCCCATTATTCATGTGCAATATAGTGATGCCTTTTCCATCCTATTCTTCTACATGCGCTTTAAAGTCCTTGAATCATGAAAATACCTCTAACTTGGATTTAACAAAATATACCTAAGCATAGTGTGAAAAATCTTGTATAAATGTAACAACGTACCTCGCCTTCTGCATAGATGGTTGGGTAAAAGGTACAACGATATCATTGTGCACAAGCTCGAGGATTCATGATGCCCTTGTTGAATTTACTTTCTTGAACTTTTCATTTGGATGTTTTCCCATAATGTAGCCAATGAAAACTTAGAAAATTGAATGTTTGGATGCACTATAATCATTCCTTCTCTAATGCGCTATTAGAGGTATTTGTAATTGAAATTCTTGAATATTTTTTGGCACAATCCACTCTCTCGTTTTGCTTGAATTTTCCTCTATATGTTTCCCATAATGTAACCAAGGAAAACACCTTAGAAAATTGAATGTTGGGAATCCCTACAACCTTTCCTTCTGTACTAAGCTATGAGAGGTACATGTAATTTGAATGCATGAATATTTCATTCCATAATGCACTCTCTTGTTTTTCATGTGTTAGTAACATCACTGAAGAAGATGAGAAGCAAATTTTGAAAAATAACACAACCTTCTAAATTTATTTTCTTTATCTATAGAAACTATAGAGTATTCTATCATATTAGAGATGGTAAAAGATGAAAGTGTAAATTCAACCCACTTTCCTTTGCCTAAATGAATTATCTGGTAGTCTGATAGTAGGTTTCTGGATAATCATGGTACATGAAATACGTGGTGAAAGTAACCGTTGTCCATATCTAACCTTCCTTTTCCATGTACTTGGATAGGGGTATTATCTCCCATGAATTGTGCAGAAATTTTAGTACAATTATGTATTTCCTTGATTCTCCTGATCTAAAAATTATATGCCATGGTTGAATAAAAAATCCTTCTACTAAAATCTTTGTGGAATTTTGATCGCAAATTGCAAACACGTGAAGAAAGATCAATCACACATAACACATATGTTTTTACCAAGAAAGCATAAAGCTAAGAACCCCACTATCATATATTATGCATATATCATGCATCATGAAACAATATCATACAAAACTCTAATCCAAGATCTCTCAGTACAATATACAATCATCTCACACTGTCATACAAAAATTGGCAAATACATGCACCAATTTACTGCCTCCTGATAGCCTGCCTCCACTATGCAATCCCCGCTAATCAAAATCCCTGAATGAATTAGATATTTCCTTGCCTTGACTGCAAAATCCTCATTGGCATCTCTAATGTGTGTGTAGTTGCATGAGTGCACCCACTAATGTCACAACAGATAGTCAAACTATCCCTTTCGCCTATCTCTCAACTAGGTCTCCACTAGATGTAACATGCGTGTAGTTAACAGTAGTATTTCTTCAGTTGCATGTGAGACCACTTCTTGTGAATTAATTATTAATTAATTCACTGATCTCTCACTAGTGTATCTTTGGTTACAACTAGCACAACCAAGTTTAACTCACTTAACTAAGTTAAACTAATTTACAACTCACATAACTACACGTCCAACTCTGTTATAACTTCGAATCACTCAGTTACAACTAAGTCCACTTGCATGTCCCACCAACCAACCTTATAACTCGAAATTCCTTCAGCTAACTGGTTTTCCACATTAGTTAACTAAAATTAAGTGCTTCAAGAGAATAGATTATTATTTATTGTCTAATTATTATTAAGAGATAATAATAATCAACATGCATTCTATTTTTAGACATGCGATCTATAAATAGACTTCAAACATGCATCTAAAAATATAAATTCATCTATATATAGAATTTTCTCAACCATCTATAAATAGACTCTCACTATAAATAGAATTTTCTCAACATTCTAAAAATAGACATACACCTAAAACTAGCCTGTGGGCCCCACCTAGTGTAGGTGCTTAATTTTCACTAGGATCATCATCTTGTTGAATCTCAACACTCCCTCTCAACAAGAAAGGGACTATCCTTCACCCCGATCCTATCTCTATGGTATTCGAATTTACTCTTGGTGAGCACCTTCGTCAAGATATATGCATCCTAATTTTTTGTAGGAATTACTGAAGCAACATGATCTTCCACTATACACAATCTCTGATATGATGATACCAGATATCTATGTTCTTAGATCTATCATGAAACACAAGATTAATCGAGAGTTTAATGCAACTCTGATTATCACAATGAATCACTGTAGGATCTAAATGATAATCAAACAAACCAACCAGGATATTTCTCATCCAGATAGCCTCACATGGAGCTTGAATTGCTGCTATGTATTCCGCTTCTGCTGAACTGAGTGCCACGGATATTTGTTTCCTGATGTACCAAGAAAAAACTATAGATATGATACTGAATACCCCTCCTGATGTGCTCTTTCTGTCCATTGGGTTTCCCACCCAATATTCATCCGTGAAGCCATGAAACTTCACCTCATCCATCTATCTATACCATAATCCATACTGAGATGTGCCCCTGAGATATCTCAGGACATGCTTGCCCACCTTCCAAAAGAGCTTGGTAGGCTTAACCATCGCTTGACTAAGTTGGTTCACCACATAAGATATGTCTAGTCTTGTATTTACTAAATACATTAGCGAACCCACCAACTGTCGATAGACAGTGGCATCCACTACCTATTCAGATGTAGCGTCCTTTTTCCTCCACTTTCCTGGAAGATGAGTATCCATGGATTTGCAGCCCTCTGTGTGAAACTTACCCAGTATCTCCCTTGAATACTTTCCTTGAGACACAAAAATTTCACCATCTCACTGCCATATTTCCAATCCAAGGAAATAGTGACGGAGGCCCATATCCTTCATCTCGAACTCCTTTTCAAGGTCCTCCTTGCATGAGTGTATCAACTGCTCATCATCAGTTAGTATTAAATCATCAACATAAAGAACAATGATTAAAATCTTACCCTTCACCACAATTTGGTATAGGTTTTCATTTACCTCACTCTTGGTGAAGCCAAGTCCAGCGAAATAGTTGTCGATCCGAGTGTACCAAGCACGGGGTGCTTGCTTCAGCCCATATAGCACTCTTTTGAGTCTTCACACATGAGACTCACTATAAAAGATCTCAAATCCTTCAGGCTGCTCAATGTACACTTCTTCCTCAATGATCCCATTAAGGAATGCAGTCTTCACATCCATCTGATGAATGTGCCAACCCATCTGCGCTGAGAGAGAAAGGATGGTCCTTATGGAAGAATACCATGCGACATGTGCAAAGGTTTCTTCATAGTCAATCCCCTCGATCTGTGAGAATCCCCAGGCCACAAATCTGGCCTTCTATTTCTTAACACTCCCATCAGTAGCTTGCTTTACATTCTAGATCCATCTTGAACATACCATTGATTTACCAACCGGCCTTGGAACAATTTCCCAAGCACTGTTTCTGACAATGGATTCATACTGCTCCACCATTGCATCTACCCATGTGGGCTCCTAGACTACTTCCTGAAAGGAAGATGGCTCAGTCACAATACATTTTCTAATGAGATCCATGTATCCACTAAATCGGTCAGGAGACTGTATCTTTCTGCGTTGTGAAGTAGGGACTCCTACATTCTGTGCTACATCAAGCTTCAACCTCTCAACTTCCATGGTACTCCTTCTGCTAGTTTTGATGTTTGGCTCTGCGTGAGTGGACTCCTCCATTCCATGAACCTCCTCCTGTGGTTGATCCACATATAGAGACTCATATTTTGGAACAAGCAAATCCTCCTCTACATGTAAGTGTACCTCCTTCTCGAGTGACAACTTCATGGATTTCTCCTCATTGAATTGTATATCTCTTCACATCACAGTCATTCGACTGTTTAGAAAATACACACAATAGTTATGGGGTGTTTTTGTGTACCCCATAAATATCCCAACTTTAGCGGTCAACTCCAGCTTCTTCCCAATGTTCTTGGTCACATGCACATAAACAGATGAGCCAAAAATCTTTAAATGAGAAACATCTAGTTTCTTACTAGTAAACGCTTCTTCAGTTGTACTCATGCCAAGTACTCTATGAGGAAAATGGTTTTTCACATAAATCACAGTGTTGAATGCTTCCACCCACAAATTCATTGGTAGGCCATGATCATGCAACATCACTCGTGCAACACCCACAATCATTCTATTCTTCCTCTTCGCGATCCCATTTTGTTGTGGTTTATGAGGCTCTATGAGTTCTCTTCAAATTTCTTCTTTGGTACATAAGTATTTGAATTCATTCGAGATGTATTCTCCACCATTATCGCTCTGCAGAGCCTTCACTTGCTTCCCCGACTCTTTCTCCACCAATGCTTTAAACTCACAGAAATTTGAGAATTTTTTATCATTCTTCTGCATGAAGTAGATCCAGAATTTACGATAAAAGTCATCAACAAAAATAACATAATACCTGTGTTTTTATGTTGCAGCAACTGAGACTGATCCACACACGTCTTTGTGAACTCTCTCTAAGATAACCGAAGCACGGTTCTCCTTTTCATGAAAGGTGGATTTTGCATACTTCCCCATGGTGCAACCCTTGCACTGATCTAACTGAGCAAGTGTTCCCATTGGAAGTCCAGTAGATATTTGTTGCATCACTTTCAAGGCTCCATGATGAAGATGGCCCAATCGCCTGTACCATAACTTGCCCTCATCTCGGCTCACCATTTTTCTGCCTTTCCCATCATTGCATTTCAACCTTGTACCTCCAAATTTCAGAGATCCTTGACTCAAATCCCTATCCTCTTGGCTTGACCCATTTTTTTTTTTCACAAGAAAGCTTTTCCATCGCTTAAAACAACATCATAGCCTATGTCCTCCAACATTGCAACTAAGACCAATTTTTTCTTCAGACCTGGAACATGCATAACATCTTTCAACAGAAATGGTTTACCTAACTCCTTCTCAAAGGTAATGGTACCAATTCCAGCCACACTATATCATCCATTGTCACCCATATCTATATGCATTTGGAGATCTTTCTCCTCCAAGTCACTGAAAAGCTCATTATCTCCCGTCATGTGGAAGGAAGCACCACTATCAATATACCATACTGATCCCATTGCGCTTGAAGCCAAGCATACGATAAAAAATAAATCAAGTTCAAATTATGAGGCAAGGGCCTCACCAGCTACAACTCCAGTAGCCTTCTTCTTATTCTTTTTCTGTGGGAAGTTAATGGAGAGATTCCCATGTTCGTGACATTGAAAGCACTTCATCTCGGACAAATCCAGCTTCTTGCCTTTAGCCTCGGATTTTGAGTGGAATTTCTTCCCCTTCCCTTTCCTTGCCTTGGCAGCCAAAGCACATTCATCTTCATCATCATGCTTTAATGAAGAGCCATCTCTGGTGTTGTGCCTGAACTCCTCCTGTACTAGATCTGACCACAGTTGTTCCCAATCTAGTAGTTTTTCCCGTCCATTGACAGAGTATTGATAACTGTGTCAAATCTTATGAAGTCCCAAGAGATCCAAGCTCACCAAATCATCATCAACAACTATGATTCCCACACTCCTCAGTTCATCCCAACATGGGACACACTTTGTGAGATACATAGGAATATTGTCGCCCTTCTCCATCTTGATCTTTATGAGTTTATCCTTTAGTGCCAATTTCCTATGGTCACTACTACTCTGGAAAATATTTTTCAAAGCCTTCCAAATAGAAAATGGAGTGTATTTCCCGTGAAGGCTTGAGACAATATGGTCTCGTACACCTTCCAATAGAATCCTTCTCATCCTCGCTACTTTCTTTTTCCAGGCGTCAAGTAATGCAACATCCGTCGAAGTGGGCTTAGGAACATCATTGTCGATGAATTCCTTCAAGCCATTATCTTCAAGCACTTCCTTTATCCTCTCCTTCCATGCAATGTAGTTCGAGCTTCCCTCGAGTGCATACCCTAGCCACAAACCATTGAAAGCCAGTTCAATGTTTTCTCACTTTTCGCACCAAGAAATTCTTGCAGCAAATTTGAATTGTTTCCACCAAAAAAGTTAGCTATTGCTTCAATTTTTCAATATTCTTCACTCCAATACTATGTATAAATTTTAATACAATTATGTATTTCCTTGATTCTCCTGATCTAAAAATTATATGCCATTGTTAAATACATAATCCTTCTACTTAAATCTTTGGAATTTTAATCGCCATTTGCAAACACATGAAGAAATATTAATCACACATAACACGGATGTTTTTACCGATAAAGCATAAAGCTAAAAACCCCAATATAATATATTATGTGTATATAATGGATCATGAAACAATCTCATACAAAACTCTAATCCAAGAGCTCTCAGTACAATATACAATCGTCTCACACTGTCATACAAAAATTAGCAAATACAAACTCCAAATTACTGCCACCTGACAGCCTACGTCCACTACGTAATCCCTGCTGATCATAATCCCTGAATGATTTAGATATTGCCTTGGCTTGACTATGAAATCCTCGTTGGCATATACAATGTGTGTGTGGTTGCATGAGTGCACCCATTAATGTCACACTAGATAGTCAAACTATCCCTTTCACCTAGCGCTCAACTGGGTCTCCACTGGATCTGGCATGCATGTAGTTAACAGTAGTATTTCTTCAGTTGCATGTGAGACCACTACTTTTGAATTAATTAAATAATTAATTCACTGATATCTCACTAGTTTTTCTTTAGTTACAGCTAGTTACAATTAGCACAACTGAGTTTAACTCACTTAACTAAGTTAAACTAATTTACAACTCATATAAATACACATCCAACTCTGTTACAACTTTGAATCACTCAGTTACAACTAATTCCACTTGTATGTCCCACCAACCAACCTTAGAACTTCAAATTCCTTCAGCTAACTGGTTTTCCACATTATTTAACTGAAATCAAGTAATTCTAGACAACATATTATTATTTATTGTCTAATTATTATTAAGATATAATAATAATCGACATTCATTCTATTTTTAGATATGTGATCTATAAATAGACTTCACACATGCATTTAAAAATAGAAACTCATCTATATATAGAATTTTTTCAATCATCTATAAATAGACTCCTGCTATAAATAGAATTTTCTCAACATTCTAAAAATAGACATACACATAAAAATAGCCTGCGGGCCCCACCTAGTGTAGGTGCTTAATTTTCACTAGGATCATCATCTTGTTGAATCTCAACAAATTGGGAGTACCAAAAAATGTTTCCATGGTTGATAAGGGATCTCGTGAGGTAGCCATATCATGTGATGCCCCACTACTAATAATACAATAATTAGAAGAAGATAAAATTTCTACAAGTGCATGAGATTTACCTTGATTGTCTAAATCTTTCTCCTTATTTTTGGCACCATTAGGAATGCAATCTCCAAGATTGTGTTTTTGGAGTGTCTATGATATGATGTTAACCTACTTTTTAATGCATGCATATTTGGGATGAAATCCTCCATTGAAGTAAGTGAAATTTTTAGTTTCCTTCTTGGATCTTGGATTTTTGGAATTAGAAAACTCATCATTGGATCTAAAATTTGATCCTTTCCTATTATCATTCCCCTTATTTTCTTTTTTCTTCTACATGCTCTTGCTGCTTCCTTAAACAATAAGTGCATGCACATTGATTTTAAGGGTTCCCATTTTTGTAAGTTTGTCTTTTTATTGCTTGAGAGACTCATTGAAAGATTCCATCTGTAGCATATTCCAAGGTAATCCCATCTTTTATCTTGAAGCATGGAAAGAAGAAATGAAAATGGATTATTCTAGTCTATGCTTGGAGAGAATGGAGAAAATAAGTTGTTACTCTTTATTTCCAATATTTCATGCCTTTAGCTCTCAAAGTAGCGACTTCAACTTCATGAATAATTAATTTAGTGTTTCAAAATTTCTTGTGCTGAAATATATGATATTTCTATCCAACTCATGTCCACACATCCCAGAAGAGACCCTCAGGGGTTGTCCAAAATTTTTTGGGAGTGGTGGCAAACTCTATGTCAAAGAGTAGATCATATATTCCCATGTGCTTCATCTGTTATATTGAAGTATTCTATCTTCCTGAGAGCTACATTTCGCTTCGCTTCATTTCCTATAGTGAATCTAAAGAGTGGCTTACTTCTGAGAAGAAGAAGGATTATTTTCTTTCATTCATGTCAATTGAATGGTGTTAGAATTACTCGTTTTTTAAACTATAGAGACTGATTCATATTCTTTGATCTTAAATCTACAATACTTGCAAATATGGTTTTAGTTTGCTTCACCACCAACCATGCTATGATACCATGTGAAATTTTACTACCATAGAATCTAGGTGGAAAAAAATTAGCAATTGCAAGCTAAGAATTAAAGGTTGGAAAATAGATTAGGATTCAATTTCTCTCTATACCCATATATCAAAAAATGAAGTCAAATACAATGATATATATCCTCCATGAGGACATGCACCCTAGTTGGGTGTCAAAGTGCATCAACAACATGTCTCATGAGTATGCATAGTTAACTAGTAAAGTATATTAATTAATTACTCAAATGAACTAGTATTATCTGAGAGATAAATATAGAATCAACAAGCATAAGTATTGAAGTCAACTAAAGAATCAACGGGAAATCATTAGTTAACTATTTAATGGACCATGCATTACTCCACTTACAGTGAACATAAGTAAAACCCATGCATTCAGGACTCCACTCCACTAGTCTAAAGTACAATTAAGTATGACTAAATAGGAAAAATACAAAGAGATATTATGTGCCATCAAATCAAATTTTAATCGAAATCATCGCTCTCAATAATTGCAAAAATGTTACCTCAAATTTATTTTAGGTATTGGAAGATGAGAATCAAGACGTTCCCCATTCATACAGATCTCCCTCCAAACAAAAATTTCTTCCTTAACTGCAGATTCCTTCCTCCTGTCATTCACATATCATGTTAGTCGTTGTCATGCTTTCTTCGAGTAAGTCAATTTAGGATAATGCATTGTTTTTTTTTTCATTAAGATCAATTAAGTCAACTAATTTAGATTTAGTTTTCTTTGGAAGTGGTTTCAGTTTTTTTTTAAATAAGTTATTCTATTGATGGATATAATGTATTGAAATCTGGATTGAGATAGGATCCCTCTCTAAGGATTTTTCAGTTGGAGAGAGGAAATTTCCATGACGGCTAGGGTTTTCTGCATTTGACACCAGGAGTGCTGGTCGGCGGTCACGTGGGACTGCACCTATGATGGAATGCATATCGGAGGAACAACCCCTATCAAAATTTTGCTTTAGGACTGGATTGGCTGCCCCATGGCTTCTCTTTGTCTCCCCTGCTCCTTGTTCGGCCTCATTCCTAGGCAGGATTTGGCTTCTCATTCAAGACACACTCCTCGTTCTCGAAGCTAGAACCACAAAGGCACTTCTTCTACTGAGAGCGGGGATTTGCATATGCTCCATAGCTACAATATAGGCAGAACTATCCAATATTGGAACCGACGGTCCCTTGGCTAGACTGGGCACACTGTAATCTATGCTCACTACTTGTCGACATCGATCGATATTACACGGATTTATATTGTGTTTCCATGACATCTAACTCTTAGAGGACCGGGCTTATACAACATGCATAGCTCCCCATGAAAGACCACGTTGCTTTCATTAGAAATAAGGTATGCCCTGTTCGATTTCAAATATTTATTAATATTCATGTGGGAAATAGTAGATTAATATGGGTACAGGAATGCGATGGAGTGATAGAGCTGAAACATATTATCAGTCGTGTAGTTGGTTACCCTTTCCATATGAAATCTCTAATATATGGTGGGAGAGCCCTCCAAGACTTCGACTCTTTATCAGATTACTCCATCCTTTCTGCCTCCACCATTACCCTCAACCTAAGATTGAGAGGAGGGACTGATGCACAACACAGAACTCATGGTTCTACCAGGAGTACCAGCACCCCAAAACCTGACATTCAGAAAGGTCCCTCCTACAGGAATATGTTACAAGGAAAATTCAAAAAGTCTATTACAACTGAATGAGCTGAAAATGCACCCAAACCATACATAGTGGAGCAGATAAATCTCATTCTAGAATTAAAGATAGATATTCCATAGATAGATGAACACAGACTTTCCTTTGAATCTCAAGTGCTAATTTGGAGATTTAATAGCTTCTAGCCCAAGTCAATGGATTTATTTAATTGGATATTTACCAAATGGACTATGGGCTATGAAATCCACCTCTGCTCCAAGGGGTTTTTCATCTTCAAGTTTTCATCTTCGGAAATCAAAGACATCCTCCTCAACGAGGGACCATGGTTCTAGGTTCCACTAGATTGTTCATTACCCCATGGTTCCCAAATTTCGACGCAAACACCATGGAAGTGACCAGAATGCCAGTATGGGTCCGACTCTATAGTCTTCTTGTTCATTTTTGGAATGAAAATGTTCTTGCTTGTATTGGAAACATCCTCAGGAGATATGTCAAAACCAACATACAACGCTTGGAGGAGCGAATCTACACTTTTGCACAGATCTGTGTTAAGGTGCACCTAATTAAAGGGTTTCCAGATGGCATACAAATTATACATAAACATCATAAATGGACACAACACCTTGAATTTGAAAATAGTGCATTCAGATGTCGAATTTGCAGGAACACCAGTCATCTGCAAAATACATGCCCAGAAGCAAAAAGGGACAACAGGAAAAAGAAGAAACCTGGGAAATCATCCAAAGGATGGAAACTTCCCTCCAATGAAATAGATGAGGAAAAAAATGATGAAGGGGATATCCACATCCCAAATAATAACAATAAGACATCCACCGAACTAGAAATAAAATAACAATAGATGCAATACCCATTCGAAATTACCTCCACGGTCCGGCCAGCAAAGGACAAAGAGGCAGCAGACACAGGAGGGAACAAAAGACAACATTGCACAGACACCTCAGATTCAGATAAGGACAATGGAACAATCATTGAAGACACTCAGCTTGCCCTTATCTCGACCATGTCAACATAGGGTGCTTAGCGGAAGGTCAAAAAAAATAAAGGGAGAAAAGCACGATTTCCTCCCATGTAATATAGTCTTTACTTGCAACTTATAGTCTGTCTTGACTAAAAATTCCAGCACATGCAACATGTAATTTTTTTTTCATTAATAAAATTACGAATTTTTCCTTGGAAAAAAAATATGGATATAATGTATTGGGTTTTTAATTATTTCATTTGCTAATATAATTAGGATTTCTAGTTTTTGGGAGACTTGTATAGTTTATATTTCAATTTATACCCATATTTCCATGATGGTACGAAATGGGAAATGGAAAAATCTGATCAATGTTGTACATAAGTAATTTCTCCCGGGGGTTGCTCTAGTTCAACTAGTATCGATTCAAACTTAAAATTTTATACGTAAATTATACTAGTTTACTCTGAATAATGTACATGGAATTCCAATATGAGAGTATAATACACACACACACATATATATTTCTAATTTTTATATTTTATTGTTCTATTAGTATTAAATATGCTAGAAAGGTAGAGGCGGATAGACAAAAAATAACACAAATGATTCACACACAAAAACACATGAGTTGTGGCTCTTCTATTGATCACACAAACTTGCTTGATTACGATGAACCCAATGAGGGGTATTTATACTTTTCCAACTACCGACTCGCCTAATATAACTTGACATACAACCACACACTAAATTTGACTATCACTTAACTCAACTTGACTCAACACTTAGGTAATTGACGCTCGAATTTTAGCCAACTTCCTCATGCTGGAGTAATTAGCTATTTTAACACTCCCCCTTAATTATGACTACTAAACTAAGACTAAATCATGAAAAATATAACATGATTGTTGGTCTATGTCTCAGTTAGGTTTACAATACCCAAGTTTTCTCTATGAAACTCAAACCCATATTTTTCTAATGACTTAGTAAATATATTTGATCACTAGATTTACAAGGCTTCAAGTGAACTTCTCCATTTATCAAAAGTTCTCTAATAAAGAGATATATAGTATCAATATGCTTTCTCTTTTGATGAAACACACTATTCTTGGATAGTGCAATCGTTGAGGTATTGTCACAATATATATTTTTTTATCCTTCTTGTTTTTACTTGATTCCATAAAATATTCTTCTTCACCACATTGTTTAACATCCTAATTGTACAGGTCCACAAGATGGTTGTGTGTCAGGGGGAGTTACCATTTGCCATTGATGTCAAAGGGGGAGAGAATGTTGTAGGAAGAGGTGTCAAGATCGTAGGGGGAGTACTTGTGTTGACATCAATGACAACCACTGATCAACAATCTCCCCCTTTGGCATTGATGATGACACAAGTAATCCCCCTGCGATCATGACACCTCTTCCTACAACATTCTCTCCCCCTTTGACATCAATGGCAAAGGATAACTCCCCTTGAAACACAACCATCTTGTGGACCTGTACACACTCCCACTCCCCCTTTATATTATAAATAAGGAAAATATAGTGAGAACTTGGGAGAATCCCAAGCTTTTGGTGAAGATATTCCAATGCTTCATGAGTAATCTCACGATCATCAACTCTTCCTGCCTAATCTGCGTCTATAAAGGCATGAATAATGAGATTTTTACCCTCGGGATACCACAAGCCATATTCTGTTGTTCCCTTTAGATATTGAAGAATAATTTTGATGGTAATAATATGTGATTCTTTTGATGTTGCTTGGAATCTTGCTACTTGTCCAACTCCTTGCATAACATCTAGCCGGGAGGCTGTTATATATAGAAGACTACCAATCATAGATCCGTACAACCTTTGATCCACATCCTTACATGAGGAGTCTATGCTCAATTTTCATCCTGTTACCATTGGAGTATTTAGGGTTTGCAATATTCCATTTTGAATTTCTTGAAAATTTCCTTGATGTACTGGGCTTGACATATAAATATTCTTTTCTCTTGCTAAGATATTTGAAGCCCTAAGAAGTATGTCAGCTTACCAAGTAAAGACATCTCAAAATCACTTTGCATCTTTGTAGAAAACTTCTTACTTAGTAGATCATCATTGCTACCAAATGTTATATCATCCTCTTTAGTTATTAGACGTGCTTTAGTTTCTTCATCCATAACATATATGTTGTTTGGAGCTCGACTTGCTATAGCCACAATTTCACCATACTTGCCTTTCCTAATTTCACATTTTGTGGAGTTGAATAGTATTGTGTGTCCTTGATCACAAATTTATCCAACACAGAGCAGATTGTGATTCATTTTTTCAACCAATAGAACATTCTTGGCTAGAGCATCTTTTATTTCGAGAGTGATGGTACCTAATCCTATAACATTTGAAGATCCATCATTTCCAAAAGACGTGGTTCCATCCTTCTTCTCTTTCAGAGATACACATTTCTTTCTATCTCCATTCATATGCGTTGAGCAATCGCTATCAACATACCACACATCTTTTTTGTTTTGAGCCTTGAGAGTGAGAGCACAATTATCAGTCTTCTTCTTCTTCCATGTTCGTTCGTTCTGTGGCTTCGAAGATTCTTCTTGAGGATTTTCAAGTTTGTAGTCTCTGGATATGTGTCCAAAGTTTTGACATTTGTATCATTCAATATTATTTCTTAAATGTTCAAATATATTGATATTTTGCTGAGCTTTGGGAGGTTCATATTTGAAAAATCTCTTGGAATTGTATTGGTTCGTAGGGTACGTGCAACATTCTACAATTTTATGACCAAATTCTCCACATGAATAACAATAGCCATAAAAAATATGTTGGTACCTGGATGGAAATCTTCGTCGAGGAATTGTCTTCCAAGGCTATTCTTTCAGATCTTGTCCAATGAAGTCTGCATGCATGTCAGATCTCATAGGTTCATTATACTTTGTTTTAGAAGATCTTGCTTCTTCTTCTTTATAACTGAGGCCAGTTCTGTCATTGTAAGAGAATTTATTGTTGATGAGTTCTTCCAATTCTCTTGAGCTATTCGCATAGTTTTGGATAGTTTTTCCTTTCTTCACTTCCTTACGCAGCGAAACTAATTCAAATTTTAATTCTTCCCTTTCTTGGTTTCTTTCTTCTAACTTATTTTGAAGTGACTCTTCAATGCATTTGTGTTCTTCAACTTCAATTTTGAGACCTTGAACTTGTTCTTCAAGAGTATTGGAATGGATCTTCTCAGCCTTGAGCTCTTTTATAAGCTTGATTGCTTCCTTAGAAAATTATTCTATGATAAACCACTCTTCTTCGTTGTTTGATACCTCTTGTTTATTGTGCTTGGTTATAAACAATACTCTCTCATTAGATTCTTCTTCGTTGTCATTTTCTTCATCGGATGATGAGGCATCTTATTTAGAGAGAAAGTTCCTTTTGGATCCTTGCTTGTTGAATTTATTAAAGCCTTTATTTCGTTTTGAGTTTCCATCACTTTTGTTTGGACATTTTGATGTGAAATGCCCAACCTCACCACAGCTGAAACATATCAATGGAAGTTTACCATTGAATTTTCCCTTACCAATTTTTCGTTTTCTCGTAAAGCATATTCTTCATCTGAAAGACCTTCTTCATCAACTCCCTTTTATTCACACTTGTAGGTGCATGTCTTTTCAATTGAAAGTTATTTGTCCTTATTTGTTTTCTTAAATGCAACAAACGCAGTTTCTAGATGCGAAGTACCCTCTTCTTCATCAAGTCTCATTTCATATGCTATGAGAACTCCATGTAATTCATCTTTGCTGAGTTTTTCCAGATTTTCACTATATTCTAAGATCGATACTTTTGGGTTGAATCTCCCTGGTAATGTTATAAGAATATTTTGTATAATAGTCTTCTCATCAAATGGCTCTCCCAATCCTTCTAGAGTATTGGTTATTTCATCAACATATTGGAAGTATGCAGCAATGTTGCAAACTTCTTTCATTTTTAGTTGCTCAAATTTTTCTTTATAGATTTGAAGCTTTGATTCTTTGACATTTGAGTCATCTTGTTCATTCGTGGTTAATGTAAATCTGTTTTGAACAGTGTCCCATACTTCGTAACCTTGCGCCAAGAGAGAGACCTCCATTCTTCCTTTCTAGAGTGCATAATTTTTTTCATTGAACAGGGGTACACCATTCTTGGTATGCTCCATGACCTCCTTCCAACTGTTAAACCACTATTGAAGGAACCAATATCTGAAACCAATTGTTGGAAATACTGACAATGGGGGGTGAATCGATATTCCTTTTAATGAGAGCATTAGTTAATCTTCAATTATTATTAATATTTGTACAATGTAGCAGTAAAAAAGGGAACACAAATGCACACAGTTTTTAAGGTGGAAACCCACTCCGAGACAAAAACCACCTTAGAAACTGTGTGCATTTGTGTTCCTTTTGTTTACTGCTATCATTGTACAAACAATGATAATAATTGAAGATTAACTAATGCTTTAATTGAAAGGAATACTGATTCACCCCCCCCCCCCCAGTATTTCCAACACTACTGATGTTGTTGCTACATATTTTTCTTCTGCTATTGAAAGTGTCACAATAGGTTGTTTCTTATATGCCCATGAAATCACACCTAAACCAAGATATAACACATAGCTAGAAGTGCTCTTCCTATCATCAAAATTGTCTACAAAGGCACTATCTGTGTACCCAATCAAATCCTTCTTCTATGTGCTTGCATACATTATGCCACAATCTCTAATTCTTGCTATGTATCTCAGAATTATTTTTCCTTCACTCCAATGTGTGTCTTTGGACTCTCCATAAATCTCTAAATCAAACTCACTCCTTGTATAATATCTACCCTTGTAGCAGTGAGATACATGAGGTTGCCAACCAGTCATTTGAATAGAGTTGGATTGACATCTGATCCTTCATCATCTTTGCTTAACTTTGTACCTGTTGCAACTAGTGTAGGGGCAGGTTCGCAATTATCCATCTTGAATCTTTTTAGAAAATATCTAGCATATTTACTTTTAAAAATAAAAATTCCTTTATCAGATAGGTCAACTTCTATGCCAATAAATATTTCATGAGACCAATATATATCATCTCAAATTATTTCTTCATGGTTTCCTTAAATTCATCTAACTCAAGACGACCTATAAAAATCATGTCATCAAGATATAAGAAAATAATAAAAATTTATCCATGCTCATTTACCTTCGCATAAATGTTGCTTCTACAAAATATATTCTTGATGATGTAGCTGTCGATTCTACTATACCAAGCTCTAGGCGCTTCAACTTGTAAACTTTATCTTCTTTACCTTCAACTTCGTATCCTCGAGGTTGTTTCACATAAATTTATTCTTCTATAATTCCTTTCAATAAGGCTCATTTCACATTCATATAATATACTTTCCACTTGTTGTAAGTTGTTGTGGCTAGAACTGCTCTTAGAATATCCAATATGTCTGTTGGAGCAAACATTTCTCCAAAATATATTCCAAGTTGCTATGAGAATCCTTTTGCTACAAGCATTTCTTTAAATCTATCAAATTCACCTTTCTCATTCAACTTTCTCTTGTATACACATTTTACAACAATGATATTTTTTTACTCTTGGAAAATCAACTAGATCCCATGTATCATTCTTTTGAATAGCTTCAATTTCTTCATCCATTGCTTGCACTCAATTTTCATCTTTGATTATGTCTTCAAACGAAGAAGGTTAGAATGACAAAAATTCAAAATTTGAACTAACATCCAAATCATCATAAATATCCTTCAAACTTCTCATCTTTATCTTACCATTGGTTGATTCATCACCTGATTAACTATTGGGAGAATCTCGATCAGTTTATATTCTTGAATATCCATGTTTCTCAAAAAATATTGGTGTCCTTGCCGGTGTGACTATGTTCGGTGTCTTCACCTTTGATTATTATTGCTCCTTTTCTGCTACATCGTCTTCTTCCATCAATGGCACTTATGCATCAACGGTTTTGTCTACAGTCCCATTTCATTACTCTTTTTATTTGAACACAACATCTATGTTGATTATGGTATTCTTGGTGACAGGGTTATATGATTTGTAAGCTTTTGAATTCTCGCTATAACTAGTAAATATGCATTCTTCACTTTTATCATCCAACCTGCCTCTTACATCCTTAGGCACAAGTGCATAGGCTAGACATCCAAACACTCTGAGATGAGATATTCTACAAGACATACTTGGCCATGCTTCTTCTGGTACTCGTGTTGAGCCCCAAAGATGTCCTTCTCTTTCACCAAATTTCACTTCAATTTCTTTGTCCTTTATCAGTTGCGGGCTTAAAAGATCAATAGGATTAATTAAAGTCACTTTAGGAATGCATATAATGACTGACTTGCTATATTTTCGTGGTTTTGTTGTTGTAGTAATTTTTGGGGTTCCCATGTTTTGGCCAGATTGGAAAGACCAAAAGATGAGACAACATCAGAACCACTTTCAGACCTCAGGAAATAGCCCTCCTAGGTCTAGAGAGGGATCTCTCTAATTTGAGCAAAGGTTTATGTCTATGAAGCTCAAATTTATGATTTTAGGCTAGTTATAGGCACGGGTTTGTTTGTTTGATTATTTGTTTTGGTTGCTGGTTATCAGGGAAGAAGAGTTCAATGTAAGACTAGGATGAGAAAAGAGGGATAGGGCAGAGGTGAAATA
Organism: Pinus albicaulis; assembly: GCA_034641835.2. Classification (NCBI taxonomy): domain Eukaryota; kingdom Viridiplantae; phylum Streptophyta; class Pinopsida; order Pinales; family Pinaceae; genus Pinus; species Pinus albicaulis. The sequence goes on from JAXQQM020092490.1 coordinate 104,406, forward strand.
TTCCAGGAAGTATTCAAAACCATTGGGCAATGGAGTCAGGAAAGTATTTGCTTGCTAATCAATAGGCAGGCTTTCAATTGGGCTAGTCATCTGAAACTTAGGATCTTCAAGATGATTGTGTGATATGGAAAGTAGGAGGGAGGAGATAACATAGATTTCAGAGCAAAAGGTTATAGATTA